>JAQFVV010012397.1:14080017-14197497 GCA_028023455.1 Epiperipatus broadwayi | reverse complement strand
AGATAGATAGATAGATAGATAGATAGATAGATAGATAGATAGATAGATAGATAGATAGATAGATAGATAGATAGATAGATAGATAGATAGATAGATAGATAGATAGATAGATAGATAGATAGATAGATAGATAGATAGATAGATAGATAGATAGATAGATAGATAGATAGATAGATAGATAGATAGATAGATAGATAGATAGATAGATAGATAGATAGATAGATAGATAGATAGATAGATAGATAGATAGATAGATAGATAGATAGATAGATAGATAGATAGATAGATAGATAGATAGATAGATAGATAGATAGATAGATAGATAGATAGATAGATAGATAGATAGATAGATAGATAGATAGATAGATAGATAGATAGATAGATAGATAGATAGATAGATAGATAGATAGATAGATAGATAGATAGATAGATAGATAGATAGATAGATAGATAGATAGATAGATAGATAGATAGATAGATAGATAGATAGATAGATAGATAGATAGATAGATAGATAGATAGATAGATAGATAGATAGATAGATAGATAGATAGATAGATAGATAGATAGATAGATAGATAGATAGATAGATAGATAGATAGATAGATAGATAGATAGATAGATAGATAGATAGATAGATAGATAGATAGATAGATAGATAGATAGATAGATAGATAGATAGATAGATAGATAGATAGATAGATAGATAGATAGATAGATAGATAGATAGATAGATAGATAGATAGATAGATAGATAGATAGATAGATAGATAGATAGATAGATAGATAGATAGATAGATAGATAGATAGATAGATAGATAGATAGATAGATAGATAGATAGATAGATAGATAGATAGATAGATAGATAGATAGATAGATAGATAGATAGATAGATAGATAGATAGATAGATAGATAGATAGATAGATAGATAGATAGATAGATAGATAGATAGATAGATAGATAGATAGATAGATAGATAGATAGATAGATAGATAGATAGATAGATAGATAGATAGATAGATAGATAGATAGATAGATAGATAGATAGATAGATAGATAGATAGATAGATAGATAGATAGATAGATAGATAGATAGATAGATAGATAGATAGATAGATAGATAGATAGATAGATAGATAGATAGATAGATAGATAGATAGATAGATAGATAGATAGATAGATAGATAGATAGATAGATAGATAGATAGATAGATAGATAGATAGATAGATAGATAGATAGATAGATAGATAGATAGATAGATAGATAGATAGATAGATAGATAGATAGATAGATAGATAGATAGATAGATAGATAGATAGATAGATAGATAGATAGATAGATAGATAGATAGATAGATAGATAGATAGATAGATAGATAGATAGATAGATAGATAGATAGATAGATAGATAGATAGATAGATAGATAGATAGATAGATAGATAGATAGATAGATAGATAGATAGATAGATAGATAGATAGATAGATAGATAGATAGATAGATAGATAGATAGATAGATAGATAGATAGATAGATAGATAGATAGATAGATAGATAGATAGATAGATAGATAGATAGATAGATAGATAGATAGATAGATAGATAGATAGATAGATAGATAGATAGATAGATAGATAGATAGATAGATAGATAGATAGATAGATAGATAGATAGATAGATAGATAGATAGATAGATAGATAGATAGATAGATAGATAGATAGATAGATAGATAGATAGATAGATAGATAGATAGATAGATAGATAGATAGATAGATAGATAGATAGATAGATAGATAGATAGATAGATAGATAGATAGATAGATAGATAGATAGATAGATAGATAGATAGATAGATAGATAGATAGATAGATAGATAGATAGATAGATAGATAGATAGATAGATAGATAGATAGATAGATAGATAGATAGATAGATAGATAGATAGATAGATAGATAGATAGATAGATAGATAGATAGATAGATAGATAGATAGATAGATAGATAGATAGATAGATAGATAGATAGATAGATAGATAGATAGATAGATAGATAGATAGATAGATAGATAGATAGATAGATAGATAGATAGATAGATAGATAGATAGATAGATAGATAGATAGATAGATAGATAGATAGATAGATAGATAGATAGATAGATAGATAGATAGATAGATAGATAGATAGATAGATAGATAGATAGATAGATAGATAGATAGATAGATAGATAGATAGATAGATAGATAGATAGATAGATAGATAGATAGATAGATAGATAGATAGATAGATAGATAGATAGATAGATAGATAGATAGATAGATAGATAGATAGATAGATAGATAGATAGATAGATAGATAGATAGATAGATAGATAGATAGATAGATAGATAGATAGATAGATAGATAGATAGATAGATAGATAGATAGATAGATAGATAGATAGATAGATAGATAGATAGATAGATAGATAGATAGATAGATAGATAGATAGATAGATAGATAGATAGATAGATAGATAGATAGATAGATAGATAGATAGATAGATAGATAGATAGATAGATAGATAGATAGATAGATAGATAGATAGATAGATAGATAGATAGATAGATAGATAGATAGATAGATAGATAGATAGATAGATAGATAGATAGATAGATAGATAGATAGATAGATAGATAGATAGATAGATAGATAGATAGATAGATAGATAGATAGATAGATAGATAGATAGATAGATAGATAGATAGATAGATAGATAGATAGATAGATAGATAGATAGATAGATAGATAGATAGATAGATAGATAGATAGATAGATAGATAGATAGATAGATAGATAGATAGATAGATAGATAGATAGATAGATAGATAGATAGATAGATAGATAGATAGATAGATAGATAGATAGATAGATAGATAGATAGATAGATAGATAGATAGATAGATAGATAGATAGATAGATAGATAGATAGATAGATAGATAGATAGATAGATAGATAGATAGATAGATAGATAGATAGATAGATAGATAGATAGATAGATAGATAGATAGATAGATAGATAGATAGATAGATAGATAGATAGATAGATAGATAGATAGATAGATAGATAGATAGATAGATAGATAGATAGATAGATAGATAGATAGATAGATAGATAGATAGATAGATAGATAGATAGATAGATAGATAGATAGATAGATAGATAGATAGATAGATAGATAGATAGATAGATAGATAGATAGATAGATAGATAGATAGATAGATAGATAGATAGATAGATAGATAGATAGATAGATAGATAGATAGATAGATAGATAGATAGATAGATAGATTTGTAATCTCTTAAAGAGGGCTAATTACATTTTATTGTTGATTGGTTCTTGGCAGACTAATTAACAAAATTTTACTTTGTTATCAAAGCCGCATCAAAATGAATTCAATAAAAATAACCTAGTTGTATAAACAAAACTCAACTTATTTTGTATAACAGTAACTCAATTTCTTAATAAATTTCTGTAATATTATTATTTTAAATAAGCTTAGTTTGTCATCACTCTGAATCTCTAATGTTAATTACTCTATTTATTTATATTCCCTTGATTTAAATTCACTTCTTTGTAATGTTGCCATAAAGAATTATAAATTATTACAGTTCAAACCATTAGTAATCGATATCAAATCATATCTGTACCATTCTGCAACCATCAGAATTCATTAAATAATTAATTTCTCATATAAACCTTTTTATTATTCTGAGTCTCTTTGTGAACCATGGCCTCCAGCTGGGATAGAATAAAATCAAGGATTGCTAGTGCCATCACAAACGTTATCCATTAGTCAGGGAGGCAATAATTCAGGCAAATAGGTTAGGATTCACCATTCCCCTGACATCTGCATCTTGGTTACGGTTAGATTCAAGGTACTTTTGCTTCAATTATTGATCTTGTTGAATGAATACACGATTTTGACTGGCACACATGTAACAAAAATATCCTGGAAATTTTTAAAATATATAAATTAACATTAGAAATGAGACAATCCTATCAATTATTGTTACCATCTACTACAAACTTCATAACATTAAAATAATTATTTTAAATGTTTAACTAACAAATATCTTACTGATTTAATAAATTAATGACTTCAGATCTTATTCACTTCATTTTGTTAATCATGAATCCATGTTATTATAAGACTAGACACTATTGCTACAAGGGCCAGATTAAGTGGGGCATTTGTCCCAGATCTGCATTTTAAAGAGACCAATTCAAATTATAAAATATAAAATAAAAATGTCAAAAATTGGTGGTAAGTCGACAAAAATTTTAAAGCATATGTTTGAACAATGTAAAAAGATAAATAAAAAAAAGTTTTATTAAAATTTCATAAAGTATTTATTTACTTTTTCAATAAAGTTGACAAATTAATAAAATAAAAAAGTATTATACCCAAAAATTATATACTGCTTTTTGAAAATTTCTTAACAAATTTAAAAATGTATAAGGTTGTAGAAATTACAAAATTGTTTAAACTATTGTATAAGTTAAATATAAATTTTCTTTTTTCTCTTGTTTCACTCTTCTTATGTCAAACAAATCTAGAAATAATGCACTTCTTCCCTGCACTTTTTGCAATTTTTTTCTTTTAAAATATCTGACAGTTTTGACTATCTGCCAATCTTTTTCACAGTTATAACATACAACTGTGTTACATTATTTTTCATTTATTTAACATGCAATATCAGTATTTTTGTATTTTTATATGCATATAGACTACATTATATATGTGTATTATTTTTAATCTATTTAATATGAATGTATATAGATTATAAACAGAAAATGCATAACTAGTTCAAATCTATATAAAATATTGTAAGGGGAGATATATATACTTTACATTTAAATTCTAATACTTAATGCTTTTATAAATATCTAATACTGAATTAAAATCACAAACGTTCAAAATGCACAAATAATGAATTATTAATTTATTAATATGTTTGATTTAAATATTAAAATAAGACAAGCTTTAAAAAAATTGTAGAATCAAAGCTAAGATTCTATAGTTTAAATAAAATAGAATAAAAACTTTTTAATTTTAAAAATAACGAAGAGAGTTATTTAATTTTAAAAATAAAATTACAAACAGACCCTTATTGCAAAATAACCATTGAAGTGATGATTACGAACGAGATAAGAGTCTAGAAATAGAAACAAAAGACTTGCTTTTCCTACCCAAGATAGACACAGACCTCAGTGGAAAAATTTACTTAGCCATAAAACCAAAATCTAGTTGGCCACAAACTCAATGAACCAATGAAATACAGATATGGAATATGTTTGATTGATTCATGCATTCCAGAGATAACGTGCCTGAGGACTATAAAAAGAAAAATCCAAATGCAATAATTAATTGGAGAATTAGAAAATTAAAGTTTTAAATTCATTTGTCTTTGCTGAAAGTAAAAATAAAAAAAATTACAAAGCTATTATCGCTGTCACCAAGAATGTAATCAGCTTCATCGTACTTCCTTTGGTTGGGCCAGCCGGAGGCAACTTTCATCTCCACAGATCCTGTCTTCAGAAATCATCGGAAATCTTCATAAATCATCATAAGTCTTCATAGATCTTCATCGCGAAGGAATGAGGTTGGACAAAGAAAGTATAATTTATAACTGATAAAAATGAAATCTAAACTCTCTTAAATTTAAAATCTTCAAACTTTATTTGTTTCTAAAAATGAACTATAAACTTTCTTTTCTGAACAAACCTGAACTTTATCTTTTATAAACTTTGCCATTTTAAACTCTGATCTAAAGTTAAAACGTAATCTCTTAAAATATGTATTGTTTTTTTTTCATTCATGCTTAATTAATATCTGTTTGTAATAGGGTAGGAATTTGTGATTGCAAACTTAAATTTAAAAAAATAGAAACACATATCGTTCTTTTTGCATTATTAAATTTTAAAAATAGGTTAAAATAGTATTTGTAGAAAAAAATTAATTAAATATAGTGTGTCGTTTAAAAATGACTTAAAGCCTTAAAATAAAGATTGTTTTTATTAAATTATTAAATTTAATGTAAGTTGAGTGTGGTAGTCATTTAGCCTTGTTTGAATTAGAGATTTTGACTTCAGATTATTTGTTTCGTAGTTATGTCAATGCTGGTGGAGAGATATATGGACGTTTATATCAATGTAATGTGAAGTGTGTTAGCACATAAGGGTGACAAGTCCAATTTAATGTGTGACCCCAAAGAGTTAGTCATACTATTGCAATGGACGCAGATGTATTTCCTGCACCATTGACCCATTCCAGCTCTATGGATTGTGATGATAAGCTGGCAAGGTAGACAGTTCTCCCATCCATACACAGCATTTTTCTCTTTATATTGCATGCATGATTCCATTACCAGACAGAAGTATGATCCTGTACTGGATTAAGATCATGTTTCTTCAAATAATGTCACACTGTCAGATGCACATTCCTGTCAGCATGATTTGATGCTAACATGTTCACATTGCATTGGTTGTGGATATATATATATATTCTAACCTCCTCCTCCCTCGCTCCATAATAATATATAACAATAACATGCCAAGATTATACTAATTATTCCGGATTTTTGTTACTCATTTATTTCCGGTCAATAATAATTAACATTAATAATAATTCCGGGTTCTTTAGCTCAGTATATCAAACATATTATTATGATTTAAATAAAACAATTACTAGCTCAGAATTTTATAAAATCTAGTCGTGTCTATGAAATAAATCAACACAAATATCTTTTATTATTTCCATGAGACCTGGAGCAATGACAAAGGAACAAGACGGAGTATCATATCTTAATACTTTTAAAAACAAAATCTAGCTCACATAAAATAAATTAATTAAATAAAATAGAATTAAATTGATCTAATCATATCAAATCAAATAGATAAATCAATAAGTAAGTAAATAATTAAATCCCAGGTTTATAAATTGTAATTAAAACTGATTTTATATTGCCATAGCAAATTATGATAAGGGAATTTTATGTCATAATTCACTACGTAAAGAATAACTAATTAATAATAACAATGACAATAATAGAGTAATACAATCCTCTTTTCTTTCAAGATGTATTAAATATTTTCGTGGTAATATTTATCAATCCGATAATCAAAAGTTTTGTGGTAACGTTCGCATATATTTTACTTAAGTATTGTGGCAATCAAGTTATGACCAATATCTGTTCTAATTATACTTCTTTCATTTCATTATGTAAATAAAATAAAATAAATTATTAAAATTTCTAATGTTTATTTATTTTGTGCAAACCTTAAATATGTTTAATTATAAACGTGCGTTGTGATTTCATGCATTTCATGTGTAGGAAAAACAACAACCAAGACACAAAGCTACTAATAAAATTTTATAACAATTTATTAACATCATAACAAGTAACAATTTGTACATTATTTACAGCGGGTATCCCTATTTACTTATTACAAACTCTTTTATTTCTACCCGTTGATGTCTTAACATTATTATTATCGAATTTTATTTTACCCTTTTACCATTAATAATTACAAAAGTATTTTACAATATTATTATTATTGGATACATGTTTTGAGCTTAGCTGAATACACAAAATTTCTATCCATTAAACTTTTCTATTGACATTATGTCCTTATAATTTCAAAATTATATTTCTATAAGATCTTTACTTTTATGTAAAATTATACAAAATTACAAAATTATACTTATATTCTTGTTAATATGGAATCCTACAGAATTTAATCCTTATGATATTTTCATGTTCCTTTTATTATCAATCATAATATAATTACTGATAAAATTTTGATCCCATCCTTAACTTTATATAGCAATTAACATTATCCACACATTATGTACAAATACACATTTTTGTTATACATTTCTTTAACTCATTTTCTAAATAAACATGCAATTTCTTTTACTAAATCTCACGTACAATATTTTAAAATCTTATTATTGTTTTAAAACTTAATTCTAAGGTTTTTCCTTTAAAATTATATCAGTTTAGCAATTGGTTTTAAAATTATATCATATGATTCTTCATCTTTTATAATACTTATACTTTCACTTTGGACTTATACAATTCTACTTTACTCTAGTAAATAACTATTCTTACATAACTACTATCTAACTTCCTTTCTATCTTATGTATCATTTCTATAAAATTATCTCCCTGACGATGTATTTTCATGAAATCAAGATAGCGAAGATATAGATGCGTTGGATCAAAATAAACAAGATATTATCCTTTATAAAACTTTGACAATCATGGCACAGTGAATTTAAGGACGCCATAGAGGAGTGACTTTTATCTGTCTATCTGCCTCTAGTATTGGAAGGATGCTAAAGCTATTTCTTCAGCTTCATCACATCAGAAAGTTTCAAAGATATGTAAAGACACTGTCCAGAATATATGTGCTCAGTTATAGGGCGAAGTTATCTATACTGAAGTCACACAAATAATTATGATCCATATTTTTCATTCCTTATAGCTTAATAAAACATCCTCTTGGTTTCCTTTGACATCAGTACTCCCAAGTCACTATCTGATTGATTTCTTCAGATTCATCTCTTCATTACATCGACAAATTCTCTGTCTACCTTGCTAATAATAATAAAATTCATTTTTATTCAACTATACAGCTATTCTTAAGAAAATTCTTTACTATACTTCTCGTATATTTCTATCTCTACTGTTCTAAACTATTTGAATATTTTCAATATAAAACTCAAAAGAATCACATAATTAATATGCTACTTATTATTAATCATTTTTAGATTATTTATTGCATGCACATTTTAAAATTTTACTACTCTCTTAAATATATGTTTGATGTTGGATAAATGTGTACTTATAACTTTTAACATCTTTCATACTTCATTCATTAATAGATGACCTATAAAAAAAATATATTACATATTACCAATAATATTAAAATTACCAACGATCTCTATCCTCTGGATCGTATTTGTAAACTTCTCCATTCCAGGACTTCTAGTAGGTATTTAAAATTTTCCATACACACATTTTTATTTATACTAATATTTCTCTCATTCCATTAGCTCGTATATTTAAATATAATTATTATAAAATTTATGTTTATATGTTTCCCTAAGCTAATTCAAATTTTACACTTTAAATACAATAAAAAAAAATAATTAAAACTATATTTACGATACAGCTTTGTTGGACTCGCTTGGAAAATCGTTCATTGCAAAGCTAAATAAAAAAAATTATATTTTATTTTCTTCAGTCACTTAATGTTCTAATTTAAACTTTTAATTCTGTTTATTAATTCTTCTTGGACGATGATCCTTAATTTTCTTCATCTTTTTCCACTTATTCTTGAGATCTCCTTTACATAGTCTGCTAGCTTTTTTCCCCCGCGCGCTTGGTTTTCCCTCGATGCATCTTGTACTTTATTTTAAAAATTCAATAAATTTTTCTTTATTTCCATGGATCCATTTTCCTCATTTTAGTGATTAATTATATCTGTTTAAAATAATATTCTTTCCATTCAATATCTTTTCCTTTTTTCTATGATGAGATAAAAATGTTAGGTTCCTCTTAGTAAGTTCATATAGCACTTTATACAGGACTATGGCTTTTCTTCTATTTTTTTAATTTAGAAACTATATTTTTAAATAATGTTTTCCTTTAATATAACATACTTTTCTTCCTCATTCTTTTTCTATATACTTGAACGCTTATTATGATGTTTTCATAGAGAAATATGACTTAGTTTTAAATACTTATAAAACAAATGTTCGTCATAAGATTCTCTCGATAGCAAATAGTTGCTTTCTTATATTTTCACACAGCTTTTCCTTTGTATTTTTCCAAGTTATAAGATTTAATTTCTGGTTGAGCACAAATAATACAAAACTTATACAATTTTCACTCATTTTTCTTTCAATAATTATTTCAATTATTATTCTTGGTATTTCCATTTTATTGTAGGCTGAATGGTCAAATTTGATTAAATCCACTGGTAAGATCACGTAGAAATTAGCAAATCATCTTTCTGGATACAAAATTATTTTATCTGTTCAAGACTAACTTTAGAATAATTATTAATTTATAAATTTATATTACTTTTTTCAGCTTCGATGTTACAAGCAATTCAAAAAAGTTACCTTCCTCTTCAACTTTCACATTCCATCTCCCGCTTCTGTCTATCTTAGATTTTTTTCTTGCCAATTTAAATCCGTTGATTGGTCAATAATTGTTTTTAGCGCGAACAATATTAGTCATTCTATTTTGGATGATAAATTGTACTTTTTAAATAAATATTTATGACGTAATGTCTGGAATATTACTTTAACTTAATATTATTAAATTTAATCATAGTTTGATAAAATTATTATTTGATCTTTAAAATAATTATTAAGACAATCTATAATATTTTTAACTTTAATTTTAATGATAGATGACAATTATATCTAGTTTTAAATTCACAAACTTTATTATTATCTACCAAGTGTGTGTGTGCGTGAAGGCATATAATATACGATCACGTGTCTATTCACTTTACAAAATAATCTTTTATTTATGTCTCGGTTTAAATTACCAAAACTAATGTACTTTCTAAAATTTTGAAAAATAAATTGAAACTTATAGGACCAAATATAATTCTCACCATCCCGAAGTTTATTAATAAAAAATATACCCTATTAATTTTGACTAATTATAAAATTATAATATTACATTTCATTTATTTAATCTGTTAATTCTAAATATTATTTTAAAATTATTACAATAATTTTAACTATCTATAGCTGTGTTATTTTGTATGGCCAGCTTTCACAACCATAAGCAATGATATTAAAACTTTATTTAACTGTTTACTTTTTAAAATACTTTATTACACTATGATCTATTAGGTATTTTAGCTTAAAATTGTATTACAAAACTATTATTACTTTTATATCACCTAAATATTACTTAAAAATTTAAAATTTTTTTCATAATTGACCTTTCTATCCTACCTATGACCTACAGACAAGGGCACAATATATATATATATATATATATATATATATATATATATATATATATATATATATATATATATATATGGAAGCAAGCATTGGCATGGTTTCAGACATTTAGCCTGGAGTCAAGTGCCTTCAAGATCTTTTAAAGTCAGATCTGGATGGTCTACCTATGCTCAACATTCTAAGTTTAAAAATTAAAGCTATAAACAAATAAAAATAATAATAACGAAACAAAATAAAACACAATTTTTTTATATAATAATTCTCTTTTTTTTAAGTTTATGTGTTATCACATATATACATAAATAAAGGCTCTTGTGTTATTAATACTGACAGTGATCTAATTATTCATTTATTTTTTTAATCTGTATTGATATATTTTAATAAATATAGTTCATAACCTCTACTACTCAATGAGCTAGTGACTTGGGCTGGCAGTCATGATCTTTACAGTGCATACCTGTCTACTTTATAAATTTTCTAGCTTCAAGTAATCTGGTGGCACCCTGTATGGCAGATACAGTAAGACTGGATATTTCAGATCATTGGTCGACTGTTATAAATGGCGACCAATATGGGAGATCTGAAATATCCAGTCTTACCATATCTGCCATACAGGGCACCACTAGATTACTCGAACCTAGAAAATTTATAAAGTAGACAGATATGTGCTGTAAAGAGAATGACCACCAGCCCAAGTCACTAGCTCATTGAGTAGCAGAGGTTTTGAACTATATCTATTAAAATATATCAATAAAGATTAAAACAATAAATGAATAATTAGATCACTGTCCATATTATTAACACAAGAGCCTTTATTTACGTATATATGTGATAACACACAAACTTAAAAAAAAAGAGAATTATTATATAAAAAGAAATTATGTTTTATTTTGTTTCGTTATTATTATTTTTATTTGTTTATAGCTTTAATTTTTAAACTTAGAATGTTGAGCATAGGTAGACCAACCAGATGATGCCTTTAAAAGATCTTCAAGGCCATTGACTTCAGGCTAAAGGTCCACAACCACACCAATGCTCACTTCCATATATATATATATATATATATATATGCAACCAATGCAATGTGAACATGTTAGCATCAAATCACGCCCACAGGAATGTGCATCTGACAGTGTGACATTATTTGAAGAAACATGATCTTAATCCAGTACAGGAATGTACTTCTGTCTGGTAAAGGAATCATGCATGTAATATAAAGAGAAAAACACTATGTATGAATGGAAGAGCAGTCTACCTCACCAGCTTATCGTCGCAATCCATAGAGCTGGAATGGGTCAATGGCGCAGGAAATACATCTGTGTCCATTGCAACGGTATGACTTCCTCTTTGGGATCATGCATTCAGTTGGACTCATCACCCTTATGTGCTAACACACTTCACATTACATTGACATAAATGTCCATATCTCTCTCCACCAGCTTTGACACAACTATGAAACAAATAATCTGAAGTCAAAACCCCTAATTCAATACAAGGCAAAACGACTACCAACACTCAACTTACATTAAATTTAATAATTTAATAAAAAACAAACTTTATTTTAAGGTTTTAAATCATTTTTAAATGACAGACTATATTGTAACAGTCAAGTTTGTACATTTGCGTAACAGAATTCAGAATCCAAGTAAAAGAGACCGAAGCTGACCAGACTAGGACTGTGACATCCCAAGTCCGACCCCACTTCAACTCATAAGCCAGAATTCCAAGACTCAAGACCCTACAAATTACCACCTTTTTTTTTATTTAAAAAAACTATATTTACATTTGATTCAGTACATACATTGTAACAATCATTACTTTAAAAAATAAATTAAGTTCAAATGTATCCAGTAAATTACATTATCTCCACCTTTCATTTAATCAGTGTTCTGTAAGAGCATTCAGCTCCACATTTCACACCTTGTAGGAACATAACCACCCCATACCAATAAAAACGTTTTTCTTGGCCAAAATTTCAAACCTTTATAAAACATGTCATCCCATTCTTTTTCCATTTTTTTTTCCAATATATCTTCTTGTTATCAAAGATCAGAGCACACCTAGATATCCATATTGCTCTCATTACATGCACAATAACTATGGCATTATGGGGCTTGAATAAAACAATGTTTTCTTTAAATAAGAGTCTTAGATTCACAATAGGCTTATGAAAGACCATAGATCTCAAATCACTAAAGGCTGTACATTCCTCCATCAGGTGAAGAAAGGTCTCGTCGGATCTGTTACAGCATTTGCATAGATCATCCAGGCCCATTTTCAGCCTTTGGTTTAAAAAAGTGGTGGTTGGCAAAATTCCATTTATCAATCTGAAAATAAATTTCATAACAGACTGTGATGTACAAATAGATTGGAAATTTTTTAGAATTTTTTTTAATGAGGCATTGAGCCAGGAGTTTTCATTAGAAAGCTCTCTATTTTTTAGCTCTTTATATTTTAAATTATCTAAGGTCTCTAAGTTTAGATCATCCTGGATATCCCTGTATGCAATCATCATATCATCAAAATAAGATACTCCGTCCGACCCCAGGTTAGAATCTATATTAATATTCTGTGTTAGCGGCCTGAGCGAATTATCGTCAATGATCCTTAAATAAGCTCTTGCCTTAATGAAGCTCACCAATGACTTAGGGTCAATTAAATTAAGACCCCCTTCTCCAATCGGTAGCTGCATTATTTTAGTAGGTATCAGGCTATACTTCTTACCCCAAATATATCTTTTTGCCAATTGAATGATCTTAAGACTAGTGGTATTAAAGATTTTCATCCATGGTCCATAGTAAGAGAGCGCACCAACAGCAATAGCGTTAAAAACCTTTGCTCTGGTTGTTTCATACAATTTAAATGGGGAAAAGGCATTTATTTTAGTTTTGATGATTTTTACAACCAGTTTGTTCAAATGGGCACTCATTTTAGTTTTAGACAGATAGAGAGGCAACCCTAGAAAGGAGGAAGGCGTGCCCAAGAAGTCACATGGGATTCTCTTGGCAGTGGCCAATTGCCATGCAGCCGACTTGGAAGATTGAATACATGAGCCTGTAGAGATCTGAAATTTATTTAAGATGTTAAAGATTCTATGCACACTGGCCACATTCTCGAATATAATAATAACATCATCGACAAAGGCAGTGACATGAACAAAGGCACCAAGCTGAGGTAAGAAAATCCCATTGGTTGAGGCTTCTATTTCCCTAATCATCGGATCCAGATAAACGGTAAAGAGGAGGGCTGCCAGAGGAGACCCCTGTGGGATCCCCCTTAACGGAACAAAGAAATTAGAATGCCTTGCAAAGTTCTTAAGCGCTATTCTCCTGTTGGTCACATAATTGTTGATTGCTGTAATTAGATTCTCCTCACCCTCCACAAGTGGTGCCAATGAACTAGACACAAATGACCAATCAACCACATCAAATGCAGATTTAAAGTCTATCTGCATTGCAAAGAATTGAGTTAACTTATTACACCTGGCATATCTGATTGCATCCTGGATCTTCATAATTGCATCAGTTGCTCTCTTACCTTTAATAGCGTAATGAGCCACTGAAATTCTATTTTTTATTCTATTATACAATTTCTTCAATATAATTCTAGCAAATATTTTTGAGTCAATGTCCTCAATAGTAATATTTCTCAGGTCATTTACATATGGGATGTGTATATTCCTATTCTTTTTTATACAAAAAATTATTCTGTTATTAATCATTGGCCAATCTATTGGTTGTGCACACAACTGATTGTAATATTTTGCAAGCACTTCAATTATCAAGTAAGATATTGATTTATAAATTCTGGCAGGTATAGAATCATGAGCAGTAACTGTGTGATTTGATAGTCTAGTTATTTCCTCACTAATATCCAGGTGTGAGATATACTGCTGATCCTTGGCCACCATCATCCTTGGCCAATGGTCTGAATTCCTTTCATCATTTCCCATAGTGTTTTGCAAATTTTTATATATGTGCTGATCCACATGCAGCCCTGACAAAACCTCTCCATCCTCAGTTTTAACACATGTGATACCTCTAGACTGAGGCACGTACACCTTGGCATAGTTCAATGTTGGTTTTATGATGCAGGCAATATTAGGGAGTATCTTTCGCAATCTTATAGCATATATTTCTTCCTGCATTTTCTCATAGATGTCATTATATTCTTCCTGCAGGGAGTTGATCAATGAGCGATTATTAGATAGAGTAGTTAAAGAATGCAAGGTTTTAGCAATGTCATTTAAGCGGGATTTCATTTGGTTTTGAGACAAATCCAGTTCCATTCCAGAAGAACAGACATCAGATATAAGTTTTTTTAATCTAATCCAAGCCACACATGGAGACAAGGCTGTTTGCTTAGTGAAGTAACAAGAAGCTACAATTAAATTCGATCTCTGATCACAGGTCAAATTGAATGAATTACTAATATTTTTTATGCTAAACTGGTAGCTACATTCTGGATCCCCATCATAGAGCCTTACCACCAACTTTACACGCAGGTGATCAGAGAAAGCAACAATTGAAGTATCAATTTCAACATCTTTTATCTTAGATCTCAAAATGAAAAACAAATCAATCAGTGATGAGTAACGACTATTAAAAAAGGTAAAGGCATTTGCTTCATATTTACTTTGACATGGCAGCACATCAATATCCTGCAACTTATTTTTTAGCTGAACTGGAATGTCCTGAAATGTAACATTAAAATCCCCTCCAATTATTACTATTCCTGGATGCAGAGTCAAGTGGAACTGCATCTCTTTAATAATTTTGGGCACCTCCCTTCCTCTATTTGTTGAATAAATTGCTACAACATAGTGCATCTGTTCTTGCATTTGAAAAGAGATTACTATGTGATTGATCTGCATACTTATGATCCGCACCTTATAAATTTTAGACTTTATATTAATTAGAATGGCAACACCTTGTGCCGGTCTAATGTTCTGCTTGTACAATAATAGACCTTTCCGTTTAATTTGATCGAATTACCACCTTGAAATTACATGTAGTATACCTCTTTCCACATGGCCGACATAGGTCACGGAGAAGCAATAAGACTCTGATAATTAAAAGAGAGGTTCTTAATTGACTAAAATAGATCACTAATCTAATTTAACTTAATGCATAGTTTTCACATATATAGGCTATAAATAATAAATAGAATTGGATTGAATTAGATCAATAACGAGACAGAGAACAAAATACATTAAACTAATTATATATTTATTTACAATTGGCATATCTATATATCACTTATTTACAACAGCATTCAGCGTAGAATGTACGCAAACATTTGGTAATTACGAGAACACATTCTCTTTTTATATACAGTTCAAAATAGCTTTATATAAATAATTTTTATACAATTCAAAATAGCTTTATATACATACTTTCATTTAATTTTCATAAATGGGTTTAACATGTGCCCATCTTATGAGTTGCTTTTCAATTAATACATAATTAATCACTACGTTATGTCTATAAATCTCGATAAGCCAAATCCTATTACATTGGTGGCTGTTATATAAATAATTATATTGAACCTTGATCATGAATTCATTTACTAAAATATACAATATAATTTAATAACGAGCACATAAACCAGCTCAAGTAATGATCGATCGAACATGGCTTTCGAGAGAAAATTTCAGAATGCTGAAAGCGTTATGTTAAGGTGGGAGAGTTGGCTGCATAAGATTTTACCAATGCGCTATGGCACAGGTAAACAATAATAGAAAAAGTCATTCTGCGGATGGATGAAATAACTTCAGGGTTCTTGCGACAAATGCCGGTACCCTGTAACCGATCGCAATGCTGCATGAAAAGGAACATTTGTGTTCAGGAATGGCGGGGGACTTACATGCTAACCTGGCCTTGGCTCAGGCTTCACTACTGCTCTACCCTATAAGAAAAGATGTGCTGGAAATGCCGTGGCTCCATCTTGAGATACGTATATTACGTATAGCAGCAAAACGAGAATATTTTTATAAAATAATATCACATCCGCCAAGCAAAGAATAGTATATTTCATACTATGAAATACGAGTTAATAGCATATTAGCTCTATCAAATTGGGACCAACTCTTGCGTAGCCTGATAATAAATGTCTATGCTACTAAAAGGAATATTACTACATCTGTACTTTGACATGTTCGATCTATTAAGTTACTTATAGATAATAAATATTTAAGGAGGAAAAGTATATTTCTATGGACTTAATAATTTAAATGTCAAATATACTTATAAATACGATCAAGGCTAAATTTAATTCTAAATAAAACTAAAAGGTTAAGTTTTTAAATGGTTGATTATAAAAGAGCCACATTTCGCATATTAAATCATTTAAATAATAAAAAAAAATAGGATTTCGAAACAGCGCAGAAAGTTGACGCTATAAATAAATTACACGAAGATTTTCAAATATCTTCTTAAAACATGAAAATAAGTGCCTACTGTTTCGAAATATTGGCATATAAAATATAATAAGCATTTAAAATAAGCAAAGAAATATAGACACAACCGCAGTGATATAACTTTAAATTAGACACTTATAAAGTACTTTAAATGAGAGGAAAATATAAATTACTCAGATTATTTAAACTTTAACAACATGAAATTTTGGATAGCAATTGACATATTTAAAATATTAATTAAATGGATTTAAGTTTTGGTTACATTTAGCTTTATCATTTTTTTAAAAGAAAGTTAGCTAACTTAGATAGATATTATTTACATTTACACAGAATTACACAGAGCTCTGCGGTTTGAAAAATAAAATGGTACCGGTATTATTAATCTGGAATGCATGTTCTTGGCTGTTGGTTTGGTTTAGTTTGACTGGGCGGCATCATCTTTCCCATTATGTTAGGCTCGTCTCTTCCATCGGCATGATGGTGGTTTAGGCATTTCGACGAGAGAAACCCCGTTCTCCTGTGGAGTAACAGCAACAAGATGCCAGCTTTTATCCGGACATGTTAAACATTAACTATTGTGAATACTGGCTGCAATTCTCACTAAAAATATGGCTGTCTAGCCCTTGATAAAAAAATACAGAGTATTTATATGTTTTCCTTATCGGAATCTATCGCCTCAAGACTCACTAAACTCAGGAATTTAATTAAATAACTTTCAATTTATAATCCAGATCTTAGATAACTTATGTTAAAAACATTCCATAAGCTATTATTATAATTAAGGTTTTTCGTTGCAAACAATTGTCCAATTTAGATTTTAAAATAACTTACTCTTATCTAAGGAGATTTTAATTAGTAAATTTTGAACTAGTTTTACTTTTTACGAATTCCAGGTGTGGTCGTTAATGACACTTGTTTACAATCAAAAATCTTTTAATTACTTGACCAGCTTTTATTTTTACACATAACAGAAACTCTTTCTATTTAAAAACAACTTTTTAACATTTTTTTAAAACGAAAACATTTTTAACATATTTATTTAAAATAATTTACAAACATTTTGATATAGCTTTTAAATATATTTTCAAGAAACTTTTTCCCTGAAATATATTTAAAACAAGAAATCTTTTAACAATTTTTAAAGAAACATTTAATAGTATTTTTAGATAATGGCTTTTACATATTTTAAATCATGTCTTTCTTCTATATAGCACAGATTATATATCCACATACGAAATTACAATATTAAACAACAAAATTAATAATTTACTCTTAACTTAAATAACATAATAAACATTTTTAGAAATATTAACTAACTTTAGTATGCTATAATTTTACTAATCCTATCTAATTATAGCGTTGGTTCGCACGTAAATATATAATGCTGTTTAGGCAGACATGAACTAATTTTAGATTTATTAACATTTAAATAGGTTCGAACTTAGCACAGATGAGAGTGTCATTAGGTTTGATGGTGAAACAATAGGGGCTTGGAAAGTTATCGTTTCAATATTTAACTTTTTTTTTTTCACAAATACTATTTTAACTTATTTTTAAAATTTAATAATGCACAAATAACGATATGTGTTTCTACTTTTTTAAATTTAAGTTTGCAATCACAAACCCCTATCCTATTACAATCAGATATTAATTAAGCATGAATGAAAAAAAAACAATACATATTTTAAGAGATTACGTTTTAACTTTAGATCAGAGTTTAAAATAGCAAAGTTTATAAAAGAAAAAGTTCAGGTTTGTTCAGAAAAGAATGTTTATAGTTCATTTTTAGAAACAAATAAAGTTCGAAGATTTTAAATTTAAGAGAGTTTAGATTTGACTTTTATCATTTATAAATTATACTTTCCTTGTTCGAGCTCGTTCTTTTGCGACGAAGATCTATGAAGACTTATGACAATTTATGAAGATTTCCGATGATATCTGAAGACGGGATCTGTGGAGTGAAAGCTTCTTCTGGCTGGCCCAACCAAAAGAAGCATGATGAAGCTGATTACATTCTTGGTGATGGCAATAATAGCTTTTTAATTTTTTTTTTACTTTCAGCAAGGATGAATGAATTCAAAACTTTAATTTTCTAATTCTCCAATTAATTATTGCTTTTGGATTTTTCTTTTTATAGTCCTCAGCCACCTTATCTCTGGAATGCATGGATCTATCAAACATATTCCATATCTGTATTTCATTGGTTCATTGAGTTTGTGGCCAAGTAGATTTTGGTTTTATGGCTAAGTAAATTTTTTCACTGAGGTCTGTGTCTATCTTGGGCAGGAAAAGCAAGTCTTTTGTTTCTATTTCTAGACTCTTATCTCTTTCGTAATCATCTCTTCAGTGGTCATTTTGCCCTAAGGATCTGTTTGTAATTTTATTTTTAAAATTAAAAAACTCTCTTCGTTATTTTTAAAATTAGAAGGTTTTTATTATATTTTATTTAAACTATAGAATCTTAGCTTCGATTTTACAATTTTTTTAAAGCTTGTCTTATTTTAATATTTAAATCAAACATATTAATAAATTAATAATTTGTTATTTGTGCATTTTGAATGTTTGTGATTTTAATTTAGTATTAGATGTTTATAAAAACATTAAGTATTAGAATGTAAATGTAAGGCAATCTCCCGTTACAATATATTAACTACCCCATGCAACACACCTTCCTCTTCAAATAAAGAAAAACTTGAATTTTGCAGCCCAATCAAAAGAACTATTGCATGTATACTACAAAATTCAAACTTTTCTTTATTTATTTAAAGGGAGATTACAGCTGAAAGAGTATAGTTATGGGTGTTTACAAAATTGTATATAGATTTCAGCTAATGTTGTTTTTACTTATTATATTATTTGTGAGTAAAAATTACTATTGTATAGTCTAACTAAATATACTTAAAATTTAAAATGTTTGCATATTTGCAATTTAAGATCTTTTCTTGCTTAATTTCACACATTTGCTTCAAATTAGCTAGAATTTCAGCATATATAATATCATTACAGTATACGTTCAAGAATATTTCCTTTGAATGGGCTGCAAATTCAAGCTTTTCTCTATTTATAGGGAAAGTGTGGCTGAAGGAATTTAATTACGGAGTGATTAAAATATATACGTTAAGTATATTTATATATTTACATAAATATTATTTTCTATTCAAATTTTATGCTCGATTTGTAATGTGAAACTATTTTATTTTTAATATACTGCGATTGTATAAAAACCTCAAGTGACTGATTCACCCTGAAGTCACAAAGAGCTCAGAAAAATTAAAGTAGATAAAACTATATAAATAGTTAAAAAAATAAATAACTAAATACTGGAGAACGTAAAATCAAATCAAAAGTTATATTATTGATAATTATTAACCATTATTATACCATTTAATAAATATTGAGTCAAATATATTTATTTCAAAATAAATAAAATGTTTGTAAACATAAAAATTTTGCAAAATTCATATACTTAATTGGTTTAGCGCTTAATATTTAATAATTATCTTTGAAGATTCTAAGGGATCATATATATATATATATCATCTTTCAATGTATTTTTGATTTTTAATGGACGTGTTATATATAAAAAAAATTATATTTATGGATACAAATAAAAAAATATAATTCTAAAGTTATGAAAATTAAAGATAGATATAATGAATTGAAAAATTAATCGATAGAGCTGAATTGTATTTTTTTTAAAAAGTGACGAAGTCTTTATATAAAAAAAAAAAAAGATCATTTTACATTTGATTAATGAAAAAAACATCATGCTAGTAAAAATAGATTAGCTCTAAAAAGTTTGAAAAACCGCTGTATAGATAACTTTTTAAAAGCAAGACAGGTTTGAAATTAAGAAAGTGGTTTTGACTGATGTCAGAGAGAATGTATAAAAAAAATTGAGGGTAAGAAAATGGATTGCTTCTCCTGGAAAGATAAAATCATTTTCATTCTTATATATATAGATAATTATTTAATATCCTTGATAATGCAAAAAATTATAATATCGCAAAAACAAGAGATAGAAAAAAAGAGAAGCAGTATAACTATGTCAAGTCACTGCAGCTCAGAAATAATTACCTTTATAAAAAAATATATATAAAGCCAATGTTATTCTGGAGAAGGTATTTAATTATGATGTAACAGAATTGTAAATGATTGAACAAACATGGTATTGTGTATATATATATATATCTATTCTGAAACAGAGGGCGCCACCAGACCACTACGTGTCTGGAAAATTTGTTTACTGTGATCAGAATAGATGATGATGATGGTTTGCGCCGACTAGACTCAGGGAGAAACAAGAGATCTTAAATTGTTTAGACAAGTAAGACAAAAGCACAAAGACAAACGTCAGCCAAAATAAGTTTAAACATATTTCATAAATTTTATTATGAAAAAATAAATTATTAAATATAAGTTTATGACACAATAGATGGGGGTTAACTCAGGCATGTACCAAACATACTAAAGGCAAAGCTATGACAGACTGACTGATCTTCTAATAAACAAATGTAAAAGAGAGGAAGCAAATTTCATTCAGCAGAGGATTCACCTAAACATTGGTTTTCACTTTCAGATATTTAAACCATATGCCCCTGAAATAGATCAAAGAATCCAGTGCCGATGAGCTGTTCGAGATCTAAAAATTGGTCAGAACTCGAATGTCCTTACATTGGTATGAGCTGCACCTATTACTACGTTTAAAATAATGGTGATTGATCCACCTCAAGAACAACTGACAAACATGACTGAAATGAAGAAACAATTAAAACTGGTGAATCCCAGCCAAACAATTGGCGAAAATTACTTTAAAATTAATAATTAAAGATCCCACTAAGGGACAAGTAAATAATTAGAAAAACAGTTACGTCTGCCCAGCATTTAAAGAAAATAAACTTACAAACAAATTCTGAGTACACGCTGACAAATTTAAAGCACACATAATAAATACAAAAAGAAATCTATCGGAGAGTGCACATGAGTACGAAATATCAAAAGTTTAAATACTCTAACAGAACGAAAGTATTGCTCACCTGTAATTTAAGAAAGGATAAATTTTATTTTCCTGCTGATGACTTATAAAATTACAAAGAAAAACACAATTCTAAGTTCCGCCTTTAGAGATATTAGAAACAAAATCTCCACCTGCGAAAATCAGACAATATAGTCATCAGCCAAAAGAGTTTTGGAGGTTTAGAAAGAGGGCAAACATAGAGTATAAAATTAATTATTGAATACTAAATAATTACAGGTAAGCATAATATATATATATATACAAGACTGCTAAAGCATTTACAAAAGCGAGGCATAAAATATAAAACTCATTTGTCACTCTCCAATAAACAAAACTGAAAGCAAATTGGAATCTTAAAACTAAGATTCCAAGACACACTACAAAATATTGGAAACCCAGCCAAGATTAAATATGAGGCTATATTGATTTAAGAATACACATTTATGATCAGATTGAGTGGAGATTTAATGAGAATTAATTTACCCTGGGAAGAATAAAAACGAAAATAGTTACCTTTCAGTAAAACAAAGTTCACGTAGAGTGCGCACTTTTACTTAAGTTCATTTTCAGGTTCTTTAGGTAGCAAGGTAGATGTAGAGAGGTTCCAGCTTCTTTTAGGTGTTCAAGGCATTACTGGAGCAAACTTGGAAGTCAGGGATCTGTCTTTTGTGGAGTTAGCAAGCCATTTGGGTGGTGGTAACAAGTATAGAATTTTTCATTTTGTTGCAGGCAAAAGTATTTAATCACAGCTGATGTCCTTTAAGAAATTAAATGTCCATGCTGATATAAATTCTCACTTGATAAACAGCTTGTCTATCAATGAACAATGAATTAACTGACACTCCAAATTTTCGGGGCTATTTATACGTTGCTCCATTTCCCGCGAAACACTTTCCTTGTTGTCCAATTTCTACGCCTTAGGCAGGGCAAATATTAATCTCCCACTCAATCTATCTAAGAATTCTACCCAGTGTTTATTGAAATGGAAACAACAACATAAAAATCAAATCTCCGCTATAAAAATGGTTTACAATAATCAAAATAAAAGCAACAGGAATGCAATTAGCTAGCCAGCTTGTTTTTAAATCAAATGGATTTAAAAACAGGCGGTATATGAAAACTATTTTAAAATAAATCGAAAAACATTTTTTAAAAAAATCCGTTTTACATATGAACGCTTGTGTTTTGATATACGCATTCTTTTTAAATAATAATGAAAATTTAAACCCTAAACGTTTAATTAAAATTAAAAGCTTAATAAATTTCTTTTTTTTTTTTGTTTAATAACAACACCATTGAACTGTATTTCAATCAGGTTCAATATATATATACTATGACAGTACCGCAGGGTATACCATAAAATGACATGAATATGACTCAGTAGTTGGATAATTTGAATACAATGTGTCAACCAACCCACAACAAGTCATATCCTAAATCCATGATTTAACATCCCATTTGGTTGCACCAGATATTACCAAAACAGGAATGGCATATAACAAAAGGAGCACATCTCACTACTGTCAGACCTAGGTTTTGAATAGAATGCAAAACATAACATAATGAAATGCCCAGTTCCAATCACATCTACATTTAGTATACTAACTTATAATTTATTTACAACATTTCAATGTAACCTAGATTAATGCATATTCTTTACTTCTCCTTTTTTAGGCTCCATAACATGACAGAATTCAAACTCAGGGAGTTCTTGCAGTAAGCTCTCTTCAGGGATGGACCTACTTAAATATTGACCAAATGTACCTATATATAAGCATAGATAAAAATATTGATGATGATCAATCAATTAAGAAAGCAATACTTAATGATGATGATGATCATCATCAAACCTTTAATGGTATAAATTCTTAATGATAGTGATGATGAAACTTTTAATAGTATGAATGTGTAATGATGATGGTGATGATCAAACAGAGATCAAATTGGTTTAAACAACTCAATACATTTATTAATAATACATATAATAATAAATATTTACAAAAAAAAAAATTAATTTAACAAGAATGGTCTACTATCATTTTTATGGCTTAATACAATAAATTTCTCTGATTCAGATTTCATTCTGGAAATCTGTCCTCAATTAATCCTTATTTGCACTAGAGAAACAAATAGTTCAAAGTACAATACATACAAAACAAGAAAAAATGGAGAGTTCAGTAATTCTAACTTTAGCCCACTATTATGATTATCATAATGCTATTTCTTGGTTGGGGTAAATATATTTATAACTATTTTTAATATATATATAGTCCCACTCCCATTTATATGTCTATGTAAGTCATAGTAAAAATTAATGAAAGATAAAAAAAGACCATTTATTCAAGTTGATTAATTATGCACTCTGAAATAGTATAATTAGACATTATTAAAAACTTATTAGTAATTAATATAGTTTTGTTTATTCTAAAGTTTGCCCTCAATGCTGAATATATAAAAAAAAAACTTACTTGAGGTCGCTTTGTTGAATCAGTGTTGAACTTTCAGAGGGATCTGTACATTTACTTTTATTAAAAATTATACATATTTTATTGATTATCATCCCTATTCTCCTTTATATATCTACATATGATACTTATCCACTCACTGTTCCCAATTTCAAAATGCAGGTAATCGAATTTGAAAATGAAACTTAAAATACACAAAATAAAATAAAAAATCTCAATACATGAAATTTCACATAGAAATGATAAAAAAACAAAAAAATTTAAAAAATCACATGAATCAAAAAAGAATATATTTATATATATATATATATATTTTTTTTTTAACCTTCTAAAAAAATAAGTAAGCTATAATATAGTTCAAGCCAAGTACATCGATCGCCGCTATAGTTAGGCGTCCCATTTTCTAACCTCATAAAGTATCTAGTCGGCCATTCTTTTCTAACCTTGTAAAGTATATTCGGTGACATGCAAACTCACCAATGTGCATAGTTGGCCTTGCTCAGTGTTCGGTTAGTTATAAAACAATTTAGCTACAGAGATATGCATCTAAGATAAAGAAAGAAATTAAAATCATAAAATAAATTATCATCAGTAAAATAAATATCTTGGAAAGAAAAAGAAATGCACTCATTCCCTAATTAATAATTTAGAATAAAATAACATCCTCTCTTTATCAAAAACACATTCTATGAGCTATAAGTATTTGCACTTTTAAACAATGATGATAACTTCTCATATTCTTGTTAATGTTTCTAAAAAAAAATATTCATTACATAAATTATTTGCCAATATGATCTGGAAATACTTTTCTTATAGCACAATGGGGAATTAAATTCTTTTATGCCACACCATAGTTGTAATATCAATAATAATAATAGATCATTTCTCCAGTAAAGAATAATGATAATAATAATAATAATCTCAGGGTTTCTTTGTTTAATTTAGGAAAATATTATACAGTACTGTGCTGTCACATATGACTGGTATTCTGGTAAGCTATAGTAAACATTCCCTCTACTTCAAAGTTAATGCATCCTCGATTATAATTTAAAGGGATGATAAATATGATTAACTATGACATGAATAATTACATAAAATTTGGAATAATACAGCCTTTTTATGCAGAATCTCAGTCAGAATAATAGAAAGACAAGGGTGCTTTTTGTATCCTTCCATCATCCATGACAACACAATAAATTAACTAAAACTAATTAATTCAATATTTAACTAAATATAACTGGACTCCTACGCAGGTAGGGTTAATAACTTGGAAATAAATTCATTTTTACAATCACTAATTTTTAGTCTGAGGTTTGTAATTCCGTAAATAATTATCACTAAAATAAAATAGAATGAAATATTCAAATCTGTGTAAAGTTTGACTATCTGGTATATTAAGCTTTTGGGAGTTTGAAATGATTTCGGACTCAAGAAAATGTTTTGCAAATATTGTGCAAACACACATATTTAGCATATAAAAAAATGAATTCACAACGAATATTGACAAGACTATAATTTATTACTATCACAGAACTAATATATATATATATATATTAAATAATAGCACATTGATACAAAACATAAATCAACATTAATCTGTCTACTGTTCGGGTACAATTTAAATGTTGAAAGTCACGCTATTGAACTGGATTAACTTGCTGAAACATGAATCTGATCTACCAATACTAATCTCTAAATTTAGTAAACCTTCTATCAATCTTTTACTTTGAGTTGTTGACTAACCATTTTTGTTTTATTTATTTATTGATCTTATGATATGAAGTACACAAAATAACTACATATGTTTTGTGTACTTTAATAAAATGGGTTCAATACAATCGTTTTTTTTTTAAATATTAACTCTATTAATAATAAAGTTAACTAAGTTATCGTTTATAACTAAATAACTTACTACTAATTATGTGCCATTGTTCAGAAGTCCCCCCACTCACCATTTCATGCATAACCTAATGTCCATCTACATTATGATAAATACTTTAATTATAAATGTTTTAATGCACGTTAACATTATTTCTTAACTTTTAATTAATATTAAATATTGTGTTCGAACATTCCCTCAATAAATCAGTGTTTTAAAATGTGCAATTTTATATTAACTTTCTACATTGGTTTGCTTGTGAACTACCAGCAAGGCTCGATAGCACAATACAGATATTGATCTCAATTACCAAGGCACTACTGATACTAAAGTACACCTTGAGGAACTAACACATCAAATCTAATATTTACCCTTGCCATAACTTTTAAAAGAGCACAATAATCAACACCTTCTATGATGGAACTATCTTTAATTTCACATGAGGAATGCAGAATAACAACTAATGTCTGCAGAGTAAAATACTACACTGAAGTATTTGGTGGTTTCTTGCCTATTACTCAGGTATAAAACGAACACGCACCAAGTATAATCCTCTTTTGGGATTTAAAATGCCTTAAGTATACTAATTATAATATCAACTATGGATCGTTCTATTCATGAGAATCGATCACATGGACTATCAAACATACATCACCTTATATCAAAAACTATTCCTCTCATTGAAAAAAATAAAGCATTTTGGGAAGCTCATTCTCATCACACAAAATAAAATACATTATGAATATTAAAATATGCTGAGATTAAGCATATACCAACGCTACACTTAGGCAAGATAGTAAAACACACTAATAAGAATAAACCTATCTTAAATGTATACTTCTATTAATATCTGAAACCAATGGACATGACAGCATAAAAGTATAATAATTTTAATTCTAATGAAGGAATATTCAAAAGCAATGGGTAGCATAGCAGCTTAAACTAAATAAAGTGGATGTGTTATTAAAGAATAACTGTTACTAAATTACTTAATTAATATAATATGAATTCTGTTCAAACTTTAAACAAGAAATATCTTGTTATAGCATTTTTTTAGAGTTACTTCTGATAATTTTAAATATTTATTTACCTGTTAAATAGATATAAAATATTTTTTAAGCACCTAACATGCACAGTTCATATCTTCAGTTGCATGTAATAAATCAGATATATTTTATAGATTTTACTTCATATTAAATACAAACTTAACCCAAAATAATTATAGTAAGACATACCTTTGTCATTACAAGATCCTTAAATGTTACATGACAGATATAAACCTTAACCTATAGTGACATTAAAAAAAAATTTTTTTACAAATTAGTTTTTCTAAAAAAAAAAAAAACATTAAATAAATAAATGCATATTATCTCATTAGCAGAACTATTTTTCTGTGAGCTGTTTGTCCAGGTGAAAAGTTTTCATCCCGTCACATTTTATAAAGCATTGAAAGTAATAAACGCATTTTTTTTCTTTAATGGAAAGGTTTCTTTTATTTAGCAATTATAATAATAACCATGTAAAGAAAATTATAGTAGAACTGAAGATTAATTCTCACTTGAATTATACTAATAAAATTTGGATCTAAGAAAAGAAAAAACGAATATTATAACATAGACGATAAACACACATTATTTATTGACTACATGTATAATTAGCTAGCTTATATATTGAGAAAAATGCACACTTTTTCCTGTAGATTAGTATGATAATAACTGCAGTTGACTTATAGAATATATGAAGTTATAAGAATTCCACCTTGCATATAGTATAATATATAATTTTATTTTATTATTAAGTCACTAAAGATATTTAGTTCTCATTCATAATCTTATAATTTTATTTTCCAATAGTAATTTTTCTCTTAAGAATGTTGTTCTTTTTCTATTTAAAAAAAAAACATGCAAGTGTACATTTAGCTTAGTATTATTATGATTACTATTTTTTTAGACAATTCTTAGTGAACAAAAACATATTTCAATGTATAAAATGGCATTATTTAGAAACAGACGATCTACTTAAAAGAAGCTCAAAAAAAAGATTTCTAGTTTTTCTTTCTTTTCTTTTTAATATTCCTTTTACTTATTTTTCTCCTACACCAAGAAAATATCAATAAAGAATAATAAGTCATTAAATAATTATTTCCCACTTGGAAATTATTTGTTTTCCTTAATTTAGATAAAATAATAAATTGCTTAATATTCTTAGCTAATTTCTTCATTTTTCTTGGTTTTGTTTAAAAACATCCAACTTTTAAGATGATTACTTAATGTAGATAGTTTTGAAATAGATAGATGGCACAGAAATTCAAGATATCTTACCAAAAGGTCCAACAATGCATTTTCAATAGAACTTTCCTTAGATTATACATTTATTTCTGCAAAATTTTTAAAAAATTGTGTTACCAAATTCCAGCACTGTTATCTCTTTGAAATACAGAAAGCAGACTATTATACAAATGATTGGAGTATGAAATTGGTCATTTCTTTAACTCTAGCGACCTCTTCCAAGAAAATAATAATCATTTGATTATAACATAAACAAAAGAAAAAAATTATTACAATCATATAGTTTTCAGTATTATTTAAATGGATTACAAAGTAGTTTAATAATGAAAATAATAACTACATTCAAACTAACAATAATCATCTGTGATTTTAATTACACATAAATTATTTCTTCAAATGAATTTACCAGAAGTTACTTTTCCTTAGAATAAGACATCTTAAAATTATTTAATTGACATTTATGGTTTTTTTTTCTTCTTTCTATAACCATCTAAGAATTAACTACAGTTTATTATATTTGTTTTTAAATTATATTAATTTGCTCTAATAAACAATATCTTAATTAAATTATTCATGTTCTTTTAAAAACATGATATTGCATTAGGGAATATATTATTTATTCACACAAACCATGTTTAGGTAAATGAATAACACACTTTACTAACCAATTATTACTAATTTTTTTTATATTTTAAATAATAGCATTGATTTCCTGCAGAAATAATGCTAAATATATCCAAGTGCCAAAGCTCTGGGATACAATTCTCTCACCATTATAAATAAATAAAAAATAAAATAATACATGCATTCTTAACATTTCTTATGGTATTACTAAGTCAATATTTTAATTCTCTTATAAGTTAACAAATACAAATTTTAAAGATTCAATTTTGCTTTGAATATGGTAGTAGGCTTTGGGCATTATAGGTACCTCTTGTTCCATCAGGGTTTGAGACCAGAAAGGCATTCTTACCCACTTGTTTAATAATTTCATAGGGGCCTTCATAAAGATGCATAAATTTTTTGAACATTTATTTTTGGAGATTACTCACATGGAGAGTTCTAATTAAGACAAAATCATGGACTTTAAGAAGATGTGAACCAGCTTTAGAATGACAAGTGCATTTATCACCCATCTTTTTAAGATTAAATCTGGCCAGTGCTTGATCATGTTTGACATTAATATTTTCCACAATTACAGGTAAGGGTGTTTTGATCAGCAATGGTTCAGGTTTACCAAAATGCAGCCTAATTGAAGACATCCTAGTAGACTCATTTATAGTAACATATATATATATAATTATCTGTGGCAGCTTATTGACCCACTGTTTGTGATCCTGTTCTACATATACCCTGAATAACCTACTTAACTCCTGCATGATTCTTTCACTTGGATTGAATTGGGGGTTTCTAATAGAGCACATGATTTGTTGAATATTTTGTTTCTTACCCCACTTTTTTCATGTACCAGAAATGAATGCAGTAGTGTGGTCTATAAGTATTGAAACAGGTTTTTTTACTAAGGGAATTTGATATGTTTCCAAAAACTTAATAACATTTTTAGCATCTGTTTTTGGGACCAGATAAGCAGAAACATATTTGGTAAAAACATAATATATAACAAGAATAAATTTTTAACAGTTAAAAGGTGGAAGTGGTTCATAAAAATCTAGTGCCAATAATTCATTGGGCTGACTGGGCAATATGGGTTGAAGTGTTTCCACATATGATTTATTTTGAAACTTAGTTTTTAAACAAATCTCACATTCCTTAAATCTATGGATAATTGATTCTGACATCTTAAAAAAATAAAAATCTTCTTAATAATAGGTTCAATTTTCTGAATTCCATAATGTCCATATTGGGTGTGGACATAATGTATTAGTTTGTTGACTAAATATAAAGGAATAATCACTCTCCAAGAACTTTCATCCCCCCTTTTCAATTTCTTCATTAAAATCCTATCTTTGATTCTATACCCCTCTCTAAATCTATCAGCATACTTACTTTTCTGACCTAATTTAGCTGGGTCTGATATGAAATGAACTATTTGCTTAAGCTTAGCATCCTGTGCTTGCAATAATTCCAGATTTGTATAATCTTTAACTATTTCTTCCTCTAACAAACTAGACATATTACAAATAATTATATTTTCAGTACTGGGGTTCTGATAATTAACAAACAGGATTGCAGCTAAGGATATCTGCAATGACATTATCCTGTCCTGCACAATATATGATTTCATAATGATACTGTTGGAGATAAAGACTCCATATAATTAATCTTTCATTATTAAGGTAGCTCTTGTTGAGGAACTCTAAACTATGATGATCAGTTAATACTATAATTTTTGATCCCAACAAAATTTGTCTAAGTTTCTGAAATCCCCACACAACAGCTAATGCCTCTTTTTCTGTGGTTGTATAATTAAGTTCAGCCTCCCTTAAATGTTGATTTAAGAAATATAATACTCTAGGTTCTTTATTCTCATTAAATTAATATAGAATAACCCCTAAACTGAACCCACTACTATCTGTTTTCAAATAGAACTCTTTATTTAAATCTGGATAGGCTAAAAGTACTGTCTTGAAAAAGTTACCTTTAATAATTTGAAATTCCCTTATATGTTCCTGGGTCCACCTCCACTTTTCACATTTTTTTAATAAAACAGATAAGTTCATAGTATCATATGAGAAATTTTTATAAATTCAGTGATAATAATTACACAGTCCCAAAAACGATCTCAAGTGCTTTCTAGTTTTAGGGACAGGAAACTTTTGAATCATGGCAATTTTGTCTGGATGGGATTTCACTCCTTCAGCACTAACTAAATAGCCAATAAAAGAGATTTCTCTGGCCACTAAAATACATTTTTCTAAGTTGACTTTTATATTGTTATTGGAAAACTCACAAAGAAACATGCTAAGATGCTGTAAGTGATCATTTAAATTTTCTGAAGCAATGACATTATCATTGACATATATATCTAACAAGCTTTTAAGTTCTTTTGAAAAGACCATATTCAAGCATCTGATAAGGCCAGTCCCACTATTAATTAAACCAAAGGGCACCCTTTGAAAAATATAAGATTGTCCCTGGTAACAGAATGTCATATATTTTTGATCATTTTTGTGGAGTGGGATTTGCCACTAGCTGGCTGTTAAATCAAATGTGGAGAATATGCTCTTCCCTTTAAACTTCATCAATAACTCCTGAATAGGTGATGGTATGTCATGCTCAGAAACAATATGCTGGTTGAGTGTACATGCATCCAGGCGGACTCTAATGGATCCATCTTTCTTTTTAACTACTACCAATGGATTCACATAAGATAAAGGACTGGGCTTAATTATCTGCCAGTCAATCATCTTATTAATCTGCTGTTGAACCTCTGCCTGGTATTGATAAGGAATGGGATAAGTACACTGCTGGAAAGGCTCATTATCTTTCAATTTGACCCTAAGAACATACCCTTTTAATATACCAGGTATTTTGGAAAAACACATCTATACTGGAACAACAACTGGAAAAATGGTTTATAGTATTCTGTGCTAATAATACATGAACCATCTAGCTTAACTTTAATATTTACATCAACTGTTGTCTCCTGTATGGTCATTAATTGATTCATCTGACTATTACAATTGACTATAAGAGGGCAAATCTCCTCTTTACATCCAAAGTTTCATTTCTGTAATCAATATAACAATTATTTAGAGTCATGAAATCAGATCCGATTATGGCTTCATGAATCAGACCTGGCATGATTAAAAAACATGTTCAAACTTGCCTAGATTAATTTCTAATGTAATAAAAATATGATTATTAGATAACTTAGTCTTCTTTCCATTAGCGAGCATTACCTTAATCACTTTAGTTGGTAAAATTGGAATAGATTGGTTAGCTTAATTAATTTTCAAGTAAGTTTCTTCAGACAACAAAGAAGCTTGACTGCCTGAATCAATTAAGGTATTAATAACAATTCCTGAAATGACAATATTTATCATGGGACAGTTGTATAAAATAGGTGGCTCAGACATTGTTACAAATAATCTACATCAAGATCTATGTTATTGATAATCCATATCATGCTGTTTCCCATATGTTTAGAAATAGGGCTCCAAAGTGAGGAATGTTCCTGCTATGTCCTTTTTAATATAATTCCCCACTACTTTTGCTACCCTTTACATTTTTCTTTGTATTGTTTGGATACCACTAGTAGAAGGCTGATTCTCATTCATCATTCTTCTCTTAATTGTTGGCCTACTGACATGGCTATCCTGTCTACCATAGGGATGTGTCATATAATGACCTTTTTCTCTAACTATCTTCTATCATCCAACATATGGCCTATCTATAAAATTTATCATCTAAATAAGTCCTGAATAAATGTCAAAGTTCTCATATTATATGTTCACATGGGTTTGTTTCTGAATTTCTAATAGAGGTTAGCACAAGTTTTTTTGATAAATTTTCTAGCCATTTGTTTCATTCTTTGTATAGGAGAGGGGTACTATAATTAGTTATGATTACTCCTCATTTTCCTATTTTTCTTAAAATAGTGTGTAATAATTTAATGGTATATTTAGTGTTAGCTTGAGATATTGCATAAGCTAACACAAATTTTGAGAAGAGATAATAGGCTACTAGCCTGCATTTTTGCTTGTTGAGTGGAGATAATGGACCATAATAGTCCACAGCTAAGATCTCATTTGGTCTTACTGTCATAATTGGATTTACTGAACTTATGTAATTTTTGTTTACCAGCTTGGCCCTTACATATATGTGATTCATTTGAGATGTCTTTGTATATTTTATGCCAGTAAAAACAGTTCTTTAATATTTTTTTCAGTTTTGTGGGCCCCATAGTGCCTATATAATCTATTATCCTCTATTCATCTTTATCATTGTTTGATTTATATATTAAACCCTGTTTATGTAACTGGTAATATTGAAGATTGTTGGACAGAATTTTCTCTTTTTTCAATGTTTTAATAATGGGAGACAGATCTTTAGCTTGGGTTTTAAGGTTCTGAATATTTTTTTTTAAATCATTCTCTACATTTTCATTAATCAGGGGATTAAAGTTTAAAATTTTTGTCTACCCTTAGATGTTGTTCTGGCTGATGTGGATTTTGACTTAGCACATCAGCTACAATGTTTCTGGGTCCTTTGTAGTATTGGACTGTGTAATTGAATTCTTGTAGCAACAAACTCCATCTAACAAGGTGACTATTAGTTAAATAACTGTAATTTAAAGATTCAAGCCCTTAGTGAGAAATGATCACTATTACCTCTGATCCAATAAATATTTATCAAAATTTTTGGAAATCCCACACTTTTATTGCTATTTCATGCCTGGACCTTTTAAGAGGCAGCTAATGAAATAGAGAACTTCTGCCTGGCCATCCTCTTGGATTTCGAATAAGGTTACCCCCAATCCATACCTACCACTATCAGTTTAAATGATAAAGGGTTTATCATATTCAGAAAAAGTTAGCATAATGCACTCTAAAAATCCTGTTTTAATTTTAACAAATGATCTATGTTATTCTTCATTCGAGTTCCATTCTTCATCTTTTCTGAAGTCAGGAAATTTTGGGTAGAAGCTGTTATAAAAATTACATCATTCCAGAAATGATCGCATTTGTTTTTGGTTTTAGGTTAAGGGAAATTTTATATTGAACAAATCTTATCAGGATGAAGCCATACTCTATTACAACCAATAATATGACCTAAGAAAATTACTTCATTGCATACTACTTCTTGAAATTGGCTATATTAAAGTTCTAATTTTTTGATTTTTTTGTTAACAGAGAAATCGACTTTGTTTTGTAGAGTACAATGCTTCACAATTAATTTTTCAATACTGTTTGTGTTTGCGGTTGCGTTTCGATTAAATCTTGTTTTATGTTAAGTGTTTGTGGACGAGTGGTCAGAGCTGCCTTTCAAGCAGTTGTCACGGGTTCATGGGTTTGCTTCCCGGCCGATGCTTTGACACATGGAAAAAAAATCTTTTTATTTCAATACATTTAGAATCGTTTTTATTGCATTGATTTTTTCGCCTGAATTTCCAGTTTATTTTGTAAGTCTTTCTTAGATTGATTCATCTCTAATTCTATCTTTTCTAATTTATTATCTATCTTTATTTCATTTTTTTATCTTGTTCCATTTCTGACTAGAACTTATGTCTTTGTTCCATTGCTAAGAATTTACTTTCTAATTTACTTTTTTTTTAGTTTGTTAAACCTTTATGGTCATTTCCGTCATTGTCCTTATTATTTCTGCCAATTTAATATTGATGTCTGACTGAAAATAGTTAATGATGGTATTTTGTTTTGATATGGTAGATTTTGTTTCGGATAACTTTGATTTCCAATTCCGTTTTGAGTTCACTAAATTCAGCAATTTGTTTTTCCATTTTTGCGGATAATTAAGTATTTTGTTTTTCCACTTTTGATAGTTCATTTGTTATATTTACTGACATTTGTTGAATCATTACCCTCAATAGATTAAACAAGACATCATTTGTACTTATTTTTTTTGTGTGTGTCTGTGGGATTAGCGATTTTTTAGAGGATTGAATATTTTCTAGTATAGCTGCCCCAGATGTACATATATTTTGTTCTTCTTTTATATCTTCTAGAAGAGATATCTCTACCTCACCTTCATGAGCTTCATGTTGTATTTCTATTTCATTTCTTACTTTATTAATATTTTCTGACTCCATAATTTTTATCCTACCCCTAGTAATTATTTACTTAATATTTAGGTCTGTATTATTCTGTGTTTTATGAATATTGGAGTATGTTAAGAGACATCATGAAGAGATTTTCTGTGATTATATTTCATTTTATATGCAAAAAAAATTTTTTAATATGTTGTTTAATTCAAATATTTGTTTCTAATACTTTTAGCTCTTAGAGATTAGATTGTTTAAATGACTGATCACATACTAGTTCATTTTGTTTAATATTTACTCATTGGTAATATTTTTTCATTTAATATCAATTCATCATATCATGATAATAATATTTGTGTATAAAATGACAAATTTTATAGTCTCTAAAGTTAGTAAGATCAAATTATAATCTCATCATAAGATTTGTCATTTCATAACTTGGTTGTGCCAAATGTAATAGAATGAGATCTGGTCTTGCATGATGAAATACCTAATAAGCCATCAAAGTGGGTAAGAAGAAGGGGCAACAAAATTCCTAAGATGCTCAACTCATGGTCAACTTTGATGTCAAACATGGAATAGAATAAACTTATATGGGAATCTCAGAATAGGTCCATAACATTTCATCAATTCTTTCCCATCTTAATTTCCATTATGTCCCAAGATTTGATCTCGGGGAGTACATGCATAGTAGGATATGATATTATTTTTATGAGAGGATGAATATGATGAATTGATAATCAAATAAAATAACACATCTACAATTGAATTTACTTTAAAATAATACCTTTCATAATTTTATTCACAAAAAAATAGTTAATTAATTTTGGACATCCATGTTTATTTTTTGATTTATCAGACTATTTAATACCCCAAACCTTTTTTGTCTTTTCACAGGATAATCATTTGACATCCTATTGTACAGTTGAAGTTAGATCAAACAAAAATGATTAAATTTTTATTAAAATTTATATACTGCTTGCTTGTTAATTTAGAGTTATTGAAATTATTCTTCAAAAAAAAACATATGTACATTAATGAACTATTTTGATCTATGATAATCATGATTGTAAGACTCCCCTTCTGCCATTATTTGTTTCACAACTGATAGTAAATCTCATTAATGCTAAGAGTTTTTAATCACTCATACCTAAAAATAAATAAACTAATAAACAGAATTAGTACGGACAAATAAATAAATAATAAATAACGTTGTTGCTATATTAGTTAAGACAATTAATGTTTTACCAAATAAAATCGTATCTTCATCGTTAATGATGGTGGCATTCATCTGCAAGCAAATGTTACCTAGACCTATATTTTATTTTCAATAAAAAAAATTAAAATAGTAATGTTTTTTTTTCCTTTTTAAAATATCGAAATAATAGATTGACTTTTATAAAGGGAAAAAATAAAGTAAAGAAAGAAATATATTCATGAGATTAATTATATAATAACAACCTAAAATTATTGCAAGTCCAAGAAGGAAAAAAGTCTTGTGAATATTGAGAATGTCCACATTTTACAATTCTCAATTTAGTTAGTTGGGTTTGACACTTGAGAACATTCTTCTTGATGATTCAAATTTCACTTTATGATATGTTTTCCCTTGGGTTGGTGATATGAAATCCTAAGATCTGAATGATGTATTCATCCCAATCTTCAGCATGGATAGCTATCTACTGATTTAAGTTGATTATTATTTTATTGGCAATTATAAATCCATAGTTGATAGATTCTTCTCTATGAAATCACTTTATACTTAGGCATGCATCATTACGTATATATTTATCTGAATACTTAAATATAGTCTTTGAATTTACTGGATGGTTAGGTGTTCTTCCCTTAAGAATCTCAGGTTAGAATTGATATGTTTCTTCAGTTAGGGATTTCAATATATTTTTGAAATGGTGAATAGATTTAAAATTTGTCTTTGGATTCTCTAATTTGAAACTCTCACTCAGTCAAATTGGGCTTCCATTGCTTCTCTGTTTTTCAAGGTTCCCTTATTAATTTATAGTTTTGCTTTTGATGTTTGTTGATTGTTATTTTCAACCACAAAGATGGCTCATAATGTTCATGGAGCAGATGTTGATTAGTCAAAGTTGCTTTTTATTCTCATGTGTCATAGCATCAGCTGGGAAGTGAACCCACTAACTTGGGACAACTGCTTGTAAAGCAGCTGTCGCTGATCTCTTGACCACCAATGCTTGACAAAGTTTCTTTTTTTAATCCTCTTTTTAAGAAAAATGTCATTCAAAATATATATTTTTCTGATACCCCAAAATAAGATTGTTTTTTTTTTTTGTTTAGTGTTAATTTGATTTTTTAAATCACAAGTGTAAGTTCATGTATTGAGTTGATTATCTACTGTTTAGATTCATATATGTGTATAAAGGATTAATGATAAAAGTCTTTAATTATAATTTCTTTCCTTTAAATTTTTAGATGTTTTTTGCTAGTGTTTGAATTCGGTCATCTTTATTCTTGTGCTGTTATGATGCATGTGTTGTGCAATAAAATATAAATTTCTTAATAAATTTTGTCAATTTTGAATATTTAATTTGTTATATGAATTTTTGTATGGGTCTATTTTATATATAAGTTATATAATTAATCAAACATTTCCTTATATAATAATGTCCATAGGTATTATTGTTCTTTTCATAAATCATATTTTATTTGGATTACTTTTACTATATTTCTACATATAGTCTATAGTGGATTCTATATCAAGAAACTTGGCATACTGAGTTATGACATTTAGGTTGATGGTGGGTTTAATGATTTATGTTGGTATGTAAGATGCAATAATATTACTATATATATATATAATACGAATTTAGAATGCACTCTTCATAATTTTGGCTTCTGAATGGAGTCCCAAATAACCACTGACACAACCAAGCACTAAATGAAGTAAGATAATACTGGCTGCTATTGTTACAAAATATTTCAATTATTTTGTCTATTTCAATTTAAAAATCGCAATTTCCATCAAAAATTACAAATAAACATGAAAATTTTATAAATTATCTTAGAAAATTCCTCCAAAATTATGTGTTTTAAATATTTTATCGAGTCCATTATTGCATTTTCATTGACAAATAAAAAACACACAAAAATGTACTCATCAAAAATCAAAACTTCAAAAACAATATTCAGAAAAAATCAGTAGTTAACAAATGAAAATAAAAATCATTTGCTGTTGTAATTATGTAAGCAAAAAAATCAAATTACTATTTTAATAAAAAGATTATCTAATAGGCATAAAATTACTAGCCATAATTACATGATTAACAAAAACGAAAGTGTAATTATAAATATTAGTATTTTACATATGACTTCTCAATATAAAACATTAAAATACTAAGATATACAAAAATGAAGGGGGGGGGGGTAAAAAATCAATAGTTTCGCAAGTAATATTTGATCATCAAATAAAAAAATTTCTAAGAACATAATAAATATTATAATAATACCAAACTAATGTAAAAACATGTACAAACCTGGGGATAAAATTTTCAAAAACAATAGTGTAGCAAATAATATTTGACCAAAAAGTAATAATTAATTACTAGGTTATTAAAATTAATAAATAAAAATGAAAAACCATATTACATTTGAATAAAACATTAAAACAAATAAAAAATTACTAAACCAATACAAAAACTCCCACGTGATTCCCAGAAAAAAGAACAGTCACAAATAAAATTTAATGGGGTCAACTTAACTTTGACACAGAGTATCTTTGAACTTTTATTTTTTAGAGTAGTTAAAAAAATGTATCCGATTAAAAGCAAAATTTAAAAAGTTTATAAGCTTAAAATAACACAATTGCCTGAAAATACCTGAGCAAATCATTCTTTCAAATATTTAATACCTAAATATAAAACAGGGGAAATAATGTTTTGTCCATCAAACAATACTTAAAGCTGAGTATTTTTAATTAATTTATAAATGATGTTTGTTCTGTAATTGGGTTTATCTAAATTTGATGTAATTGTTTTGTTTGTTACTAATAGTAATTAAGACCTGAATATACTTTTGTTTTTATTTTTCATTTAGTAGCAAAATAGCAGTGATTTTCAACTTCTGATCATTTATTTAATTATCTATTTAATTATATATCTATCTGCCTTTTTATTTGACTGTATGTCTTTCTATCTACATTCATTTGTATATATTGTAACCCTACTCAACATCTATCCTTCATCTCCTATAAATAATTACCTGGGGATGCCAATTATATTGATAATAGAATAAACTACTAATCTGACTTTACTTTAAATTACTATTGAGATTTTTAAAATATGGTCCAACTATAGCTTAGCTCTCTGGAGGCTACATAGTTCTATAATATGAAAATGCAAATAAAATACAAGAGGAAACATTATGAATTAATAAGTGTAAAACATCTATTGGGTTCTGTAAAAAACAAGTAGTTGAAATTTATTAAAGTTCTATCCATTTAAATTAACAAGTTATAGTTCAGTTTTATTTCCTCCCATCATCCAAATGCATTAATCAACCTTTACTGGATAATAAGCTTAAGTCAAATAAAACAAAGATGTAGTAGCAATTAACTTTACTCTGTGATAAGTTTAAATTAAGTAAAACAAAGATATAGTACCAATCAACTTTGCTGCATAATAGATTTAAAGTAAATAAAACAAAATAGTACTAATCAATTTTTACTGTATAATAATTTAAATTAATTAACTAAATTAATATCTACTTTAAAAGCATAAGGAACATCTCAAGGATTTTATTACATAAATAATTCAAAAATGTATACCCTACAATAGCTACTAATTACCATCATAAAAGGTAATGATATAAAATTGAACATTGTTCTAACGAAATAGTAGTTAGACAATGAAAGAAATAGGGTAAATTTTGATTTCACATCATCATCTAAATAATAACTAAATACACAAACTTTTCCAGAGGATTATTAAATAGTTAAGCAGTTCATACATTGTTTGGATCAAGAAAACAATATCATCAGATATGAACATGTTCATTATTAAATTTATAAAATAATGCAATAATATCACATTGGACATGTATGTGTGTGTAGAAACTAGGAATATGAATGCATGTAAAGTAAGAATTCTAAACAAATTTTTAAATAAATACAATATGTATTACATTATATAGCCAAAGAAATGTTTTGTACTTCTCCTTTACATGTATATACATTATTGGCCAACTCCAATATTCATGACTGATATACTAACATAAGTGTAATTAATATTAACATAAATTTCTTGTACTTTTATTGCAAACATACACATGTTAGTAGCCACTTCTGATATGCTTTATCAAACATTTATTAACACTAACACTGGAATAATTAAAGATAAAATTAAACTTCTTTGTACTCTTACTTAAGATATGCATATGCTATTAGCCATTTCTAACATTCTGTCAACTAAACTAACATTGGAGTAATTATACTTTTAGATAATTCAATATGGATCTAAACCTATGAGTTAGAGGTCACACTATTCTTCATAAATTTCAATTAAACAATTCTATTAACTAGCTACACCTTTTTTTATTTTTGTTTACTTATTCAAAATGATGATGAATTATTCTGAAGATTTGATGATTTAAAATTTAGAATAAATTAGTATGGTATGATCTGAAATATTTACCAAGACTTACAAATCCAGTGACAAATTTCTTCCACACCTTCAAAATCAATAGTATTTTGTACATGCTTGTGTATTATATCTCCTGTTATAATATAATTAACATAGCTATATCCCATCGGTTTGCTTATGAAATCAAGATATAAAATATAATGTGGATAATGCCATAGACCAACCAACAACTTTAGCTCTACTTCTACTTAGACATTCTATAAAAAAAATCAATCATACCTTTTATTTTTTAGCAAACTACATTACCCATAGCTATGAATATATCATGGGAAAACACTCTAAAATGGACACATGAGGGACAAAGGGATCTTCTTAACTCTACTAATCTAAACAATAAAATATAGTTATTCCCTTACTTTACTCATAGGTTTAATGTGGAGTAGACCTAGTCTCATTACCAGAAAACAAAAGAAATACAGTGCTCCACTTCATATAACATAATTATTATAATATACAAATTCTTAATCTGGAAAATAAAATCCACTAAAAAACTAAAAACTATGGGAGAGTTCTCTCAATCCCTGATAATAAACAAAGGCAAAACTCTCCATACAGTAGTGCCACTCTGTGGCAAACAGAGTAATAAATGGATGCCAGAAGGCGTGTGCATAAAATCCCTATCTAGTGTCTAGTCATCCAATATCCCCAGACTAGTTTCTGGCTTGTGGCCATCATCAGTGATGAGCCTTGGATCTGAGAGCACTGCACCTAGATCTTAGGATCTAATGCAACTCTCCAGCAGCCACCTTTTAACTCTACTTTACTATAAAACTATGAGAATGAAATTGAAAACACAATATTATTTTCAATCTAAGCTCAATAGCTTATATAATCATATGGGTCTGAACTCAATTCAGCACCCATACATTTTGGTGTCTTCTGCTCTTAAACAACCATAGCCACCACTATCCTATTAGGCAGGATTGGTGTTAAACCACTAAACATCACATGATCACCATCTCTATACTAGCACATAATTGTTGTAAACAAAGGCAAAACTCTCCATACAGTAATGCCACCCTGTGCCAAACAGAGTAATAAATGGATGCCAGAAGGCTTGTGCATAAAATCCCTATCTAGTGCCTACTCATCCAATATCCCCACACTAGTTTCTGGCTTGTCACTGATGATGGCCACAAGCCAGAAACTAGTCTGGGGATATTGGATGAATAGGCACTAGATAGGGATTTTATGCACAAGCCTTCTGGTATCCATTGATTATTCTGTTTGGCACAGGGTGGCATTACTGTATGAAGAGTTTTGCCTTTGTTTACAACAATTATGTGCTAGTATAGAGATGGTGATCATGTGATGTTTAGTGTTTTAATCCCTGATAATATAATATATATCATAAATGACTTCTTTTTCATAGCCACTTAATACATTTCATTCTAAACATTAAAAAAATAAATTTATTCTTAGATAAATTCCTAATTATTCTACTTCCTTTGGTATATCACATCACTTGAAACCAATTGGAGAAACACAAGTCAAAATGACTATAATTCAATAATTGTATGAATGTATTGTACAAAATATGCACACACATGCGACAATGCACAAAATAATTTTAAATCATATTCAATACATAGATATTTTAACAGCATTAACTAATAAATTGAAAATAAATCTCTCATTCATGGTGAATTATAAATGTTTTAAATCTGAAGTATAATAATTATTATCAAACAAACTTCACTATCTCTAACAACGCAAAGATAAAATAACACTTTCATGAATTTAATATTAATTAATAAATTGAAATAAAATTTTAATTTATAATGAGCTATAAATGTTTCAAGTTTTGAAGTGTAGTAATTTCTCTTAAATAGACCTCATTCTTTGGCAATGCAAAGATAAAATAATACCTTTTATGCATTTATTCCTCTTAAATTTGCTGCTAGTTTCATAATAGCAAATAGATATTTCTACCACTAACAGATAGAATACATATATTCAACAAAAGAAAAAAACTATATCAAAATAATGATTAGGTACCCAGTATAATATTTTTTTATATTATACATATCTAAGATAATCTTGAAGCAAAAGAAAATAATAAAAAATATAAAGACAAATAACTTGATCTACCTATTTACTATACTAACATCAAAAAAATAATTAAATCTTCTTTAGAGGAAAATGAAAGTTTATTTGCACAGTCTGTAAATAATGAGTCTTGGACATGTATGAAAATAATGATGATAATTGTAAAATGAATAGATGTTAGTAGACATATAGACAACTTATAACAGGATTAACAAAACGAAATTTTGGATCTCATTGATGAGCAGCTTCTAAAGTTCTTAGTGATAGCTAATTGAAATTGCTGACTTTATAGCATGCATAGTAGTCGATATATTTTTTTAATAATGACAAATTAACATTTACTGCCACAGATTTTAGTCATATTTTATGGCTTAATTAATTAGTGGTTTTATAACTCAGCACTCAATCTTGCAAATTATAAAAGAGAACATTAGTCTTTCCACTAACTGATATTGACTATAATCACATTTATCATGGCACTTCTAATAAATTATCAAAGGTCAACCATCAGGAAAACGGTTAATTAATTCATAATATTCAATTAAGTCTATATAATTTTTAAATGACAGTATATTTTAATAACAGATTGAATACAAATGAGGAGAACAATATAAAAAAATGTTCACATTATTATTTATGATCTTCTACTTGCATTTATATTATATGCATATTAAATACAAATGAGGAGAACAATATAAAAAAATGTTCACATTATTATTTATGATCTTCTACTTGCATTTATATTATATGCATATTAAATATAGGTTAGTTTTCCATTAGTTATCTGTCACACATTCTGCTCCTTAATCCTAGAGACACAAATGGTTAGGTATATTTTTGTTCAGTAATAATAATAAAGCATGTTATACTAAGTTAGATACACACATCCTTCCATTTGAACTTTACTTTTTTATAATCAGGAGAAATTTTAAATATAGAAGCTATAGAATGTTTTTATAAAGAGTTCACCATATTTTTTCCCATAAGATAGCAAAATTCACACACTTCAAAATTTTATTTAATATTAAAGATTAAGATTAAGCAATTTGAACTGGAGTTATAGACACACGTATGCATTTTAAATGATTTTAAAATTTAAGTTAGTTAATTGGAAAAGGAGGTGACATTCCTGGCTTGAAGCTGATTAAGTTTCCATGCTTTTCTTTATCCTCCCAAGAAGATTTTCTTAACTAGTTTTATATAAGAAAATTAATGCTTTAAAAAAATTATACTTTTGAATTTTGAATGTTATCTGCCTGATTCTGGAAGAAAACCACTTGTAGAGAGTGAGAGCTGTAAAATCAGACAGACAGACTATAATTTAACCCCAATTTATATGACTGACTATTGCTAGGATATCAATTTCTTCCACAAATCAAATAGTCAAACTGGTATCACAATACTGACCAACTAATGCTTGCTGTTCTATTTTGTTTGATTAGTGTTTAAGTTCCTAGCACACATATAAAGATATATTTTTTGATATATATATACCTGTTTACATTGAAGAGAATTTATCAAAATTTTAATTACGCATTATAAAATAACCTTTGTGCATTGATTACTGAGTACATATAAATATAATTTTTTGAAATGTATTCCAAACAATTATAAAAAAATAGGAAAAAGCTAAAGATATATACATTGTGCCGATTACATATGGTTGTAATCACACATGTATTATTATTATTATTATTATTATTATTATTATTATTATTATTATTATTATTATTATTATTATTATTATTATTATTATTATTATTATTATTATTATTATTATTATTATTATTATTATTATTATTATTATTAAAATAGTTAAAGGGTAAAAGTGAAACAAACAAAGAAATTAAAAGAATTAGGTCATCGATATTTTTTAAAAAAAATAAAGGGAAATATATATATAACTCGTGAAAGGGTTAATAATTAGTTGAAAATTAATTAAAAAGCTGTAAAGACTTTTATTTTGAAAAAATAAAAAATATAAAAGAAAGGTAATAATGAATAAAGATTGAAAGACAAAAATAGAGGAAGGGATTGTATAACAAAATACTTCTCTTTTTCTCTTTCAAAATCACTTATTTGAAAAAAAAGGTAAATAAAAGTTATTAGAAACATATAGGCAAATAAAAAGGTATTAGAAAGTTATGATATTTAAAACATTGTAAACAAGTAAGTTTAAATGTAAATTTTATTAAATGTGAAACTTGTACAAAATTTTCATCATAGATCTGTATAAGATAAAAATAAATGTGTAAAGGACATATTTTTAATTAGTGGCATTCCAATAAACAATTGTTGGCAAATCTATAAATAAGGCAGATCGAGAATATTAATCAGTAGTTGATTTTGGATTTTTCTGTTATCAGATTTGTCTAATAAAATGTGAAGACAAACATTTCTGAGCAATATTAGTGGGCATATGTTTGTTAATATGCATGGCTAGTGGCCCTAAAATGGTGTTTACTCAGTCTTTACCCATCTGAATTCGAACTCACCCATGAAAGAACATCTGCTGCATTGCCTGCTAAATAGATTGCCATTATTAACCCTGCTATGCCTGAAGATTAACTGTGCTGGCCTGAAGAAAGGAATGAATGCTGCTAAACAGAAAAGACAGGAAGGAGACTAAACCAAGTGCAATGGACCACACCAAGAATAACCCAGCCAGCCAGAGTGTCCAGTGAAGAGTCAACTCTCTGTAATGGGTACTTCCCACAGAATGGTGTACAGAATGCTGGATATCTATTAACCTAGGTAAACATTTTTTTCTATCATACATGCATGTATTGATTTATTTTATATCAAAAGGAAACAGACAAGTTTAAAATTGTGCAATATTTAATTTAAAAGAAAAAAAGGAAGAACTATTATGAGAGAAGTTATTTTTGTTAGATAAAGGAAAAATTACTTTATGCTGGACTTTTGCTAATTAGCTATGTTGCAATATAATTATATTTTTTCAATGCTTATTTGTTTGTTATTTTTTTAGATATTTGAATTTATTATGTCATTTAACTTGATAATTGTTTTCTTTTAATTAGCTATTCTCCCATATAATTATATTATTTCAATGTTTATAGATTTGTTTGTTATTTGAGTTCATTATGCAATTTAACTTGATGTTTTTTTTTCTTTTAATTAAACATTATTGCTACTAAAAAATAGTTGTATTGCTTAATTCGTTTTACACCAAGCGAACTAATAACAATAGCAAATTAAATCTAGGTCATTAAAACTTATGAGGTTAACTTTAGATTTAAACAAAATAAGGGGACAAATAAATAAAACTCTTTTTATTCTAAAGAGAAGAAAAGTGGAATAAACAAGGAAGGTGGAGGGGGTCTATATACTTATATTCTTCTGTTACCATGATAATTTCCGAAAAAAAATTATAAATATTTCAAGTGCTGGATGCTTAATAAAGCATTCCTTATGAATACTTTTGTCCAGCAGCCGATGAACATCTGACCAGGAAATATAATGTTCAAATATTATGTGCATATTTTTTCAGTGTTCGGTCAGGAATATAAACTTAAAAGCTAATTAAGTTTGTATTTGCTTCTTGCTTGAGGTAGCAGTAGAAATTAAATATTAAACATTACCAAAACTGTTACAATATATATATAAACAAAAAAAGACTTATAAATCCAAGAAATAATATAATATTTCAACCAGAGGACTCGTTTAATTGGTATATAGGCAAATATTTAATTATTTTAATTTGCATTAATTATAATTTTTGATTAATATGTGTAATTTTTTTTAGTTTTTAATGAATATTAATGTGAGCACAGCTATTTTTTGTATGTGAGCACAGTCTAATTTTTGTATTTATGCACATATATATATTTTAATTTTTAATTTTTATTTATTATTTCAATTTAAATAGAATTTAAGCTTGATTAGGATGAAATGTAGTTTTTTTTTTTTTTTTTGTTTGAATTTTGTCATTGGTTGGATAGATATTCTGTGTGAGATTTTGTGACCAATCAGGGGGTTTTTTGTTAAATTTATAATCTTTTATCAAATCTGTAATTTTTGAATATCGTCATTTTACTGTGTATTTTTTCTTTCTGATGAAAACCAGTCCTCTGGTTGAAATATTATATTATTTCCTAGATTTATATAAGTCTTTTTTTGTTTTTATATGTATTTCCTTTGATTAGTTTTATATATATATATATATATATATATATATATATATATATATATATATATATATATATATATATATATATATATATATATATATATATATATATATATATATATATATATTCTTACATAATTCGTAGTGTCTTCTACTAATTCAGTCTTAATTCTATCATGAAAAAATTTATGAATTATAATATAAGTATCATTGACTTTTCCATAAATCAATTCCTTGAAATTCATATCATCTTCAGATTCACGTCTAATAAAAAAGTATTTTGAGGAAACTGGACACTTTAGTATATGCTTTTCTCCTTCGTCTTTTATTTCTCTGATTACTAAAAAATAAATCACAAAAAATCAATAATGGTTCAAAATCACATTATTACAACCATTAATTATTAATCTTTATATATATATATATATATATATATATAAGATTAATAATTAATGGTTGTAATAATATTGATTATTGATATATATATATATATATCAATAATCATACCCACATCAGCATCTCATAAAAGAGATATGAAACCATTTCTAATATTGCAATACTATATTTTCTAAGTTTGACTACTAAACATCTTATAAGCATCTTAATATATACACCATGAACATCACTCATTATAAAAACAAATTGATAATTAATTATTTGTCATATACTTATTTTCAAAAAACAATTAAAAAGCTAATAAATAAGATAGTAAAGTTGTTAATGGAAAGTTTTAATGCTTTCAACTATTTCACTATACTCAAGTCAATTTTTTAGTCATGTTTGTTCATTACTACAGCTGATGGCAATTGTGTCCATATCCAATATCTTGCAACTTTTAAAGAGGCACTGTCCATATAATAATATTTAATATGATAAAAGTTTAAAGTATTACTTATCATTTATGATTTGAATACGTTCACACATGGATAAATATAGATGTAAAATATTCAGGTTTATATTTAATAAATTTGGTTAGAGTGCTGCAAAACAAGAAGCTGATAAAAAAAATGTTAATTAAACTAAGTTAAAAATAAAAGCTTTCAATAGAGACAAGCAAAATAAATGTATATATATATTAATTAATTTTGTAGATCAGTAAAGTTAAATTATAGTGGAAATAAATTCCTTAAGATAAACGGGGAATTAGTAATTAGAATTAAGAGAAATTTCATTGTACAATAACTATTGATTTATGAGCAGATAATAAAACTCTAATAATAATAAGTGTAATAATAGTTAATTTTTGTAAGCAGAACTAATTAATATATGGGGAAAAATAAATTAATTACTACAGAAAAGAAAGTAAAAAAAAGATGAGAAAACAAAAGAAGAGAGGGGTATATAAAACTAGAGAAAAAGGAACTGAGTGCTCATGGTGGCTGTCTACTGTTCTGATTTCATACATAGGTCGCAATGAAGGTCATCACTGGTGAACTACATTCCCAGGATCTCAGCTTCTGTAGGTAACCAAGTCAATTAGGACTTTTAGCAGCCCATCCTAGTCTTGTTATTATTTTGTGAAATGCCTCAAGAGGCTCACTGAAGGTTTTATGTTTTAAAAGAAATAGACTTAAAGTACCCCATTCATTTACTTAGACTGTTTGAACATTTTTATTCAAATATTCATTTTGACTTCATGAGTTATGTTTGCATAACTGCAGACTTATATGTTTACTGAAGATTTGATTAGTTAACTGTTTTTTAATTGCTAATAAATTGTTTTAATACTACTATATATGTTATTAATTGTTAATGCCAATTGTGTATTCATGTTTGCTGGCTGCCAAGTCATAGTTGGTGACACAAGAAATTGTGGCACAGTTGTTTCAAAATTAGGAGAAAAGGAGAAAATAAAATCATTAGTAAGTCACTGTCAATCACTGGAATCCAGCAGACAGATAGAAGTTAGTAGTTTGAACAGTTAACAATAGTCAGTAAAATGAATTTATTTGATCAAATAAAATATATACATATCAATTAATCAATATATTACACATGAAACAATAACCAAAATTTTAGATATTTTTTTTTAAAAATATAAAAAGATAAATTATCAACATCAATTGAACAGTCAGTAACAAAAGAATTAAAGAGCCTGATTCCATTGTTATTACCTACGACGGCTTTCTAAAGAAAAATCTGGAACCACCAGTTGAAATTCATTAGCCAAGCAGGTATTTATAATTGATACTTTACGACACAGTAAAAAACGACTACGATATATATCAATGATAATCCTAAACTTATATAGTTTAAAAACAGATAACACACCAGAATTGATATATATATATATATATATATATATATATATATATATATATCTCTGTATATATATATATATATATATATATATCACAGAGGACAATCTGGGTCTACCAAAAATAATATGCATTGTATAATTTTGCAAAGTATATAACTGAGATAATGAGTAATCAATAGAGACACCCCAAATGGAAATATTATAACATAATATACTCTGATAACAAGCAAAATATATAATCATCAAAGGAGATCTAGTTATGAATTTCATCAGATAATAATATAAATAATTTATTTTAGTAATCGAAAACATAAGTAGACAATGTGCTTAGACTAAGATAACCTTGAATCAATATAAATGCCTAAATAGCAATAATTATCAACAAAACTAATGCTTCAACATGTACAAATACTTTTTGAATGAACATTATACTGATCACAAACCATAATACTAATTGAATGTGTGCAGTGTTTATAAGAGAATAGAATACTTCTGGTTTTATTACAATTAACAGTTAAATAATTTATCATAAGCCAATTACTTATTGATTCTAGATCTTTATTCATTAATTGCTCCAAAATACTATATAAAACAGCATCACAAGATGAAGCAATATCATCAGCAAACCCATAAATTGTTAAATTCAAAGATAAATTAAAGATGTTATTTATATAAATTAAAAATAGTACAGGGCCAAGTACAGAATCTTGTGGAACACCATGATTAACCAATCCAAAATCACCAATAATACCATGTATTTTAGTAGCCTGTCTCCTATCCTTCATATAATTTAACAACCATGAAGCAAAATGACCTCTAAAACCATATGAACACAAACAGTGTAACAAAACTCTATCATTAACAGAGTCAAATGCCTTGGACAAATCCAAATAAACAGCTGCTGTCTTGAGACCCTTATCCAATGATAACATCACATTATGTACTTGATTATAAAGAGCATTTAAAGTACTCTTTCCAGAAATAAAGCCAAACTGATGCACAGAAATTAACTGTCATCTCAAATAATTTAGCGGCAACAGATATTATACAAATAGGTTTATAATTGTTAATAATCAATGGATCACCTTTTTTTAAAAATGGGTGTAATAACCCCTACTTTCAAACATTCAGAAAATACACCAGAAGAAAAAGATAGATTAAACAAATAAACTAATACAGGTATAAAAGTTCATTTATTATCTTTCACAATTTGGGATGTTACCTTTTTCTAATCCAGAAGAGCTAATATTTTTTTAAATTATGAATTAGATGTGATAACTGAACATCAGAAACATCGAACAAAAGAATGTATCACAAACAAGTGTAGAAGTCATATCATTAATAGATGGTACGTGTGGTCCATATACAAAGAAATTATTAAAAAGATCAGACACATATTTTTCATTATCTTGTACCTTTAGCATTATATAATTATTCTTAACATAACTAATTTGATTAGATTCTTTTAATCAAAGAGTTTATTGCTTTCCACTTCAAATAAACATTTTTATTACAAAGAAATTCCCTATAATAATTTAATTTTGCTATTTTAATATCACATTTAATTTCTTTATTAATCTGCTTTAAGACAATTGAACTGGCAGAACGTTTTAACCTATTTCTAAAATTATTTTTTTAATCAACTGATCTGAAATCCACAAAGAACGTTTTCTATTTTTATTACTTAATTTAATACGACAAGTAGTCTTATCAATCAAATAACAACAAATATTTTGGGATTCTAAAAAAGCTTTATCAACATTATCCAAATCAAAACTACAATCCTAGTTTTGAATAGATAACCAAGTATTTAATTTAATATGTGACAATTTATTAACATACCTATTGCTAGTCGAATTATTACAAGCTATAGACAATTTTAAATAAACTGCAAAATGATCAGTAATATTTAATTCAGATACACCAGAATCAAAATTATAATCCTGATTAAGTCTAATAAAAATATGATCAAGCAGAGATTTACAAGTTGGCGTTATGCGTGCAGGTGAAAAAATTAATTGATCAAAAACACAACTATATAACAAATCCAAATATCCACAGGTAGAATTATGTTCCCCACTCAATAAATCAATATTTATATCATCAATCATTACAACAGAAAATGAACACAAATTAGATAATAAACTATCAAGTTCATAAATAAAAGTTATAATAGAACTAGTACACGATTTATCTCAGTTTGGAAAATTAAGCGTTACCAATATTGATTCAACAGTACTAAACTTTGAAATCTCATAAATATAATTTAATCCATTTTTTTATAAAAATCATTAGACCTCCTGATCGTGAATAAGAACGTGGCGCAAGTAAACTTTTATAACCGTCCAAAACATATAAATATTGTTGCTCGTAAGAAATCCATGTTTCAGACAGAATAATAATTATCATAATAATTTATTTTAAATCCATTTAAAAATACATTTAATTCATCAAAATGAGCTCCTATCCTACGAATATTCAAATGAAAAATTTTTAAGTCTTTATGATCCGGAATGCTATTACAACACATACTAGACAATGAAAATCAGATGGAGGATAAATCTGCTTTACTTTTTATAACAACACTGGAAAAATTATTGTTATTTCTGATATGTACCAAACCATTTCAGATATATTCCACACCTTGTATTTCATCAGCATTTTTTGCCTCGCTTTCCAAAACAGCTGCCGAGTAGCCAAGTAAATTCGTTCATTATGTGCATCACAAGCAGAAGACAGACAAAAATATTCTGATTGTTTTTATCAAACTTTGAGTACAAAACATCAAAATCAGCTTACATTCTCAAAACAGTTTGTGTCAGCTCCAATAATGCATTATGAATAACTGGTAACAACTGCAATTTTTCCATAATCTGTGGCAAAACTGAACCATCCGATGTCGGGGAAGAATTTAATTCTGCATTAGTAATAGTAAAAAAAAATCTCTACAAAAAGAACATTTCCAAGCTTGCCTTTTACCTATAGACATATGTCTGTATGTATTTTCCGATAACGTTGAACACGTATAATGCATATTGCAATTACAACCATAACAATATATATTAGTGCCATTTTTAGACAATAAATTATCACAAATACCACACGTATCCATTTTAAATATATCAAGTCACTTTAGAAAACAAAAAATAGGCGACAATAAAAATAATAAATCATATAATAATTAATAAAATTAGCTAAAATATTACAGATAGTAAGAAATGGATGTCCACTCAGCATTGAGCTCTGCAGTTAATAATAACAAGAATAATAATATTTTTTTTGTCATTTTCTTTACAGCTAAATCAACATGCTTTAGTTTTTCATGCTCCAAAAGTACTCAAAGTTTAAACCTGGCAAGGTAAAAACCTTATCCTGATATATCTTTTTCAATTTCCAATGAGTTGGTAATTATTTGTTAATTTTGTGTTGCATTTTTCATTCAAAAATTCAATTATAATCAAGTTACACAACGATAATTTTTGCCGTTAACATTGCAAAATTCAAAGTTCGAACATAATTTTATTATTGCAAAGTCCATCTTTATTTGTAAAAAAATTCATTTACAAATTTTACAGCAAGCAATTTAATTGCTAAGTAAACCAGTTAACAATCTCTGTTTTTCATGTTTTAAAGATTTCAAAATTTCAATTTAACACAAGATATTAATATGCCTTTAATCAGCTAATTACTTACTTCCAAATTTGGGTTACATTTTGTTGTGTTTGGTTAGGTTTGCAAGTTCATTTCCAAACCAACAGATACAAAAAGAATAACTATTCAGCAATTAATATGTACAATTTATTAGTGCAAAAAATATGCACATGTTAGTTGAACAAATGAATAAATATAGCTGATACACTTGAATGCTGAGATAGTGGAGCAGAGTATGAAACTCTCTTTCAGCTAATGATTAGCCTGCTTTGTGAGTTCTGGTAAGACTCTTCCAGCTATGTAGTTAGCTTGCCTCGAGTCAGCTTTAATTCAAACATAGCAGTTTCCAGTCTGTAGTTGGACATGGCTCACTGTGTTGACATCACAACAATGTAGAGAGAAATACCTTTGCTGATGGCAGAAGGTTTAATGGAGAGCACATTCTGTCATTCAGGTTAACAGAAGTAATTTCTCTCTGTCTTTCCTCCAAAAGGCTGACTATTTAATGGCAGATCTCTAACTTACTGGAAATGCAGATTCAGTGCATGAACCCCAGTGAAGGTTTTAATTCCTCTGGATAGCAACTGGGTGCTGGATAATGGGCAAGGAATCTGGAATAGTCCACGACCGAAGGCAAGGTCAGATATGACATCCTTCCCTCTGACTAAAATTTGCCCTGGAGGACATAGTCATTGAAATGCACTGGATGACATGTCCACTTTCTTGGTTTCTCTGGTTGATTGCTGGTCCTGTCTTTATCTTCTTCTTCAATTGATGAGCTTGTTTCTGGTTGTTGCTGCTGTTTTGATTTTGCTTCTCCTCTTCTCTGCTTGAGGTACTCATCCCAGGTTGACCACTGCTTTTGTTAAAGACTTCTGAGTTATCAGATCTTTATCTTTGATAATGTAGTGAGCTGTTTTACTTTGGTCACTTTGAATCCTAAGTGACTGAACCAGTCACGGCCTATTAAATCACAATAGTTACCTAATGTCACTACCAGTAATAGGTATATAGTTTTGCTAGTCATTGTAATTTTTCCTGTTGTTTGACCAAACAGTTTGATTTTATTCTCTTGATAGTCTAATATTGACCTACTGCAAGGGTGCAGTTTATTTTTATTCTTTTTATTAATGATTGTCCAAGTCTTCCTTAAAACTATAGACACTGCTGAATCTGTGTCAAGTTCCATCTTAACTGGTGTATCATTTATTATGACTGCATATAAACCCATGTTTCTTATAAGTGCCTTTACTGTCTTTAGGAATAGACTTGGCTGTTTGTCTACATGCTTTATATGTCCGATTCACTTGCAAAACATACATATTGCTTTGCAGTATGGACATTCTGTATGCATGTGCATGTGCTCATAGCATCTATAACCAAACCATGGACTAATTGATGCTGAATTCTCTGAGCTGCTGTGTATTTGGGTGACCCAGTGTTATGCTCAATTTTTTGCACTTCATACTTTGTAAGTTTTTTTAATGGGTTAGCTTGACTAGCTATTGTTTCTGCTAATCCTGCCTTAGCTACTGCTGTCTCAAAATCTAGGTCTGAAATCATTAATATTTTCAGCCTCAAATTGTGATCATTTAATCATTTATGCCACAAATAAAACGATCACAATGTGCTTCATTCATGAAATCTTTGAAATCACACTGTTGCAAATTCTCTAGTTGTTTCACCCTGTTTTTGTATGCAGAGACTAAAATGTTATCTCTGCATTATTGTTAAGGGTTTAGGGGGAAATAGTCTGTGAGAATTGTCAACACTCTGTTAAAATCCAGATTAGCTGGGGTTACAGCTGTAGATTGAGACTTGAGTATATCATAATTTGTGGACTTACCTCAGGAATTTTTATCTGGTTAGTCTGCAGATGAAAAAATCAAACGCTCTTAATAATTTGGCCAGCCCTCAAGTTGAACTAGATCAAAACATTTTATAGAGCCAATTGCTTTAGCCATCTTTATTTATTTATGCTGAGTAACCACTCATACTTGTTTTGGTTTTACAGTCACATTATGGTAAGTAACTCAATGAAGGTTTTAAAGCAATGGAGTGAGCTTTTATGCTGTCTTGTGAGTAAAGCTCTCATAATTGGTTGAAGCTTCAAATTGATATGCCTTTATGTTTGTAGTCAATTTTATTCAACAGTTTTATGTAGCTTTTCCTTCTAAAAAAATCACCGTAATAAAATTATGGGAACGTAAAATTTTTTCAAAAGAAAAATAATAAACAAATACGCACTTTCATATTTAATTTAAATGTTTAACTGTTGAAACTGGTGTATTTTATTCTATTATTTTTCCCAGACATGAAGAAAAAATTTATTTGCAACTGTGCCAAATCTGTAATAACTAGCGCAGTTTATTCTATAATTTATCCAGCTGTGAAGAAAAAATTTTGTGTGACGGTGCTAAATCTGTTGTGTTTGGTTAGGCTTGCAGGTTCATTTTCAAATCAACAGATACAAAAAGAATAACTATTCAGCAATTAATATGTACAATTTATTAGTACAAAAAATATACACATGTTAGTTGAACAAATGAATAAATATAGTTGATACACTTGAATGCTGAGATAGCCAAGTAGAGTATGGAACTCACTTCCAGCTAAGGATTAGCATGCGTTGTGAGTTCTGGTAAGACTCTTCCAGCTATGTAGATAGTTACTCTTCCAGCTATGTAGTTAGTTTGCCTTGAGTCGGCTCTAATTCGGACATAGCAATTTCCAGTTTGTAGTTAGACTTGCCTCACTGCATGGACATCACGATAATGTAGAAAGAAATATCTTTGCTGATGGCATAGGGTTTAATAGAGAGCATGTTCTGTCATTCAGGTTAACAGAAGTAATTGCTCTCTGCTTTGCCTCTAAAAGGCTGACTATTTAATGGCAGATCCCCTATCTTACTGTAAACATGGATTCAGTATGCAAAACCCAATGAAGGTTTTAATCCCTCTGGATAGCAACTGGGTGCTAGCCAATCAGGCAAGGTATCTGGAATAGTCCACTTCTGAAGGCAAGGTCAGATATGACACATTTTTATTCAAACTTCCAATTAAAATCAAGTTACCTAACAATAATTTTAAAAAAAGCCATAGCATGACCAGTATTTGCCTCCAATAATACCAGCACAGAATTTCATACACTTATTTTTAATGTTATTGTAGCAATCTCTGATCTTTGTTTAGTAATGAAAAATCGATTTTAAGTTCCCAGCAATTAATTCATTTGCTCACGACTAAGTTAACAAGCTCTGGTTATTTATGCTTATAAAGTATTCAAATCCTTAGGCTAACAAAAAAACAACAACTAACTTTATATACGTTTTCAATTTCCAATCAGTTGATAACTAATTTCCAATTATGTGCTAATTCTTTTATTCAAATCTTCAACTATCATCACTATCATCAAGGTGCTAGCTAATTTCAAATAATACCTAGATTTCATTTTGCCTTTCTATGTCTGGATACTGTAGCCATGAGTCTCACACTTAAATCACATGAAAAGCCTCATTTGGCTACCACTCCTAACACAGCCAGACCCAGAGTATGACCAACCAATTGCAAACATCCAACTCAAAAATTGCAACCAGTTTGAACATACCACCAGATCCCTCTGGATATAAGAACACTCTATGCATGGATCTCAAACTTCATCAAAAACCTTACTCAGCTCGCACCTCTAGCACACAGCTAAATCCAGAGTCTGACCAACTTACCACAAACTCCAACTAAACAATTGCAATCAATTCTAACAGCTGCACCACCACCCCTCTACAACACTCATCTATTCAAATGCATCAGAAAACAGGTATGGCAATCCCACCAGCCCACCCACTCCAACACCCTCCTCACCCACATTGCCAATGAAACTAAGAGAAAAACTGGTCACCCAAAGAAGATCCAGAACCCTAAAAAACAAAAATAAAAACATTGATTTCACACCAGTGTACACTTCACAGACAATTGCCATACTACCATGGAAATTTCTAGTTCTCACCTATGTTAACAAGGCCACTCAACCACATATAAAACTAAACATGGATTGAATCTGTTGATACAGTAGTCCAGACCATATAAAATTTTATGTAATCTTGTGCAAATCAATAAAACAACTTTTACATATACAAAACTACAACTACAGATTACCCATGCATCGACAGCAATCCAAGTTATGTAAAACCCATGTAACTAATCCACAGCATAAATAAATAAACTTTTACATACATAAACGTACAACCATGGATTGCTTATGAAACCATAGCAATGCAAGGTATGTAAAACTCTTGTAACTAATCCACAGTATGAAAATGTTTCCGTAATCTCATGTAAATCAATAAATCAACATATATATATATATATATATCGATGGATTGACCATGTAACCACAGCAATCTAAGCTTTGTAAAACCATGTAACTAATTCACAGCATGTAAAAATTCCTGCAATCCTGTGTAAAACAATAAATCAACTCTTATATATGTAAACCTATAACTATGGATTGTCCATGTAAACACAACAATCCAAGCTATGTAAAACTCTTGTAACCCTCTAAGATAAATAAAGCTTATTATTGAAACATCATCATCATCATAATAATAATAATAATAAGAAGAAGAAGAAGAAAAAGAAGAATAATAAGAAGAAGAATACCACCTGTTGTAGTCAAATAAGAAAGGGATTTATATATAAAATGAATAAGATGGCAATAAGTGGGAACACCTGTGAAAGTGATTTAGTTGGTGTGAAAGCTGGTGAATTTCTACCATTTAGGGTGATGTGAAGCTCACAATTTAAGAGTAAATTTGTTATATAACATATATATGTAATTTTGGCATTTCAGTGTCATTCAATAATCTCAGCAGTACAGATATACCAAAATTGTCAAAAGCTGCAGCAATATCCAGCTGTACAACAATCGGGCCATATTTTTTCTTTTCTCTAACCAATATCAAAATAGCCTTAAATAACATAGCAGCTTGTGTGGCAGATGAATGTTTTTTTTGCAAATTGAGCTGGAGAAATCATCAGCAAAATAAATGGTTCTATTTTATCTTTAATTACTTTCTCTAAAATTTTTATGGGCAATGGACCCATTGATATTGACTTTATCTCTGATAACAAAGCGATGTGCTCCTTTTTTCCACCATCGCGATCGTATTAACTCTCCATTGTTATTATTTTCTGCGTTATATAATTTGCCAGCTGGCACAGGCATTTGCTAGTTAGATTGTCAATGTGTTTTAATATGAACAGTGGAATTCCCGGGCTTCCTGGGTGACAGTTGTTTGGGCATTTCATTCATTTTCATTGTAAAATCATCTATTGCATATGGTGATTCAATCTCTGCCATTGCAAATACGTTTGGCTGGTATTGTATCAATTTCCCTGGTCCCAGCTTATCGTTAAAATAGTTAAGAATTGGTAAGATCCTATTATTTCCAGTAAATGTTTCATTGATGATGATGGATGATGATGATGATGATGATAATAATAATAATAATAATAATAATAATAATAGATTTACAATTTTTTTACAATATTAGTTTCTTTAGCGTTAAATATAAAGACTTATAAACTTGCAAAAGATTTCATCAAAGCATCTTATTTTAAAATTAATAGTTGATAATATTTATTTAAATGTATCTTCCATTTAAAAAATGATTTGCATTAGGTTATGAAAGTCTATTTTTAGCAAGCGTTCAGATTAAATGAATAGTCAATATTCATTATTTTATTATTTTAAAATTATTAATTTATATCACTACAATTTTTTAAAAGTTTCAGTTTACTAAATATTTATAATTTTTACTTTAAAAAAATTATTTAAAAAGTATCTAGTTCTTTCAATTTTTAATCATATATGTATAAATAGACGTTGATATAATAAATGCTATATTTAGCATATATAAAGACAGTTATCAATATATTTATTAATTCTTATATTTTTACAATGTTATATAAAAGTGCAGTAATTAATCCTACTGCATGGTTAAACTTACGAATATAAATTTAAAAAAAATACTTACGATTAGTAAAGACGTGAATTCTATCAATTAACCAGTCATCAGTTTGACAATAATAAATTCCATTAAATTTTGGAAAAAAACTCATTATTGACAACATGTACGTATTGCTGTCATTGATAACGGAACAACCTTTGTTACACTGTATATATCCTTTGTCAATATTCTTTGTATTTTTATATATATAAATTAAATTCCCTTGAAGTTTAATATCGTGAAAGTATTGCCAAATAAAGTCTTCTTTAGTGAAGAACCAATATAATTTAGTAACAGGAAATGTTGCTCTGCAGATAATTTTAGCTACGCCACCCGCTTCTACATACTGATTCCTTGTAACTTGTGTTACTAAAAATATAATAGAAAAAAACTTTAACCAAACACAACTATACAATGCAATTTATATATATATTTTGACAAGATAATTCTTAAATAATAATAATAATAATTATTATTATTATTATTATTATTATTATTATTATTATTATTATTATTATTATTATTATTATTATTATTATTATTATTATTATTATTATTATTATTATTATATTTTCATATATTACCTGAAAATATTTTTTTATAAAGAACTTCTGTTCTTATGAATAACTATTATTATTATGCTGACAAATTGGTTTACTGTTTATTATTATTATTATTATATTTTCATATATTACCTGAAAATATTTTTTTATAAAGAACTTCTGTTTTTATGAATAACTATTATTATTATGCTGAAAAATTGGTTTATTGTTCTAATGAGAAACAAAACAAATACAGAAAATGTCAAACTTTATATAAACTTTTCAAATACAAACAACTTGTTAGTAATATCTTTGACAGAATAGCTCATTTGGTTAGAGCGTTTGCCTAAAATTCGATATTCAAGAATCTAAAGGTGCAACTACAACCTCTGTGCGAATACTGTCACTGTGCATATCAGGCCAGCAACACCTGAAGAAGAGTAGATAATAATGCTATTAATTACTAACCTGTGTTGACTAATTGTGTCTTATTACTAAAAAGTTGTCTGTATTTGAAAAGTTTAAATAAAGTTTAAAATTTTCTGTATATTCAACATTCCCTCTAGATAATGGAAATAGTCCAACATATCACATCTAATAATATTCCATCATCACAAACTATCAAACAAATACAGCACCTTTTAAATGACTCGTCTAAAAGTTGAGGGGTAAAGAGATTGAACCAAATTTTTAAAAAAACTAAAATGTTTGTCACTTAATTTAGGAAACAATTAGGTCAATCATTATGATTTATTTATATATAGATGTAAATTCAACACAATGATATATTTATTTATTAAATAAAATAAAAAGCAAATGAAAATGATTAAACTATTTAACATTTTGTATGTAAATTTGAAATCAGTTGGAAAAACTCTGTTGTTGTTCCTAATACATGAGGTTCTTCCTATTAATGTAATAAAAACAGCTCTTTCATAGAGTCTAGTACTAGACGCATTAACGATGATCAATTGTTATCTCTTCAACTGAGTATCTTATTGTATAGTTCTTCTAACTTGTTTAGAACTAATTACTTGCATATATTTTATTGGATTAAAAATATATTTTAAATAATCCTAAGTGACATATAATTGAAATTTAATATTCAAATATAAAACCATGACCAGGCTATTTGTCAAAACATTATCATAAAGTTACTTGGAATTGTTCTTCTTTCCTTTCTATAAAAATTAATGTCTTTTTTTTTACTTAATTTTATTAGTACTATTTACATATACTGTTGATTTTAAATCTTCCCAGCAGATTTCAGCATTTAATTTGTTGTATTTAATCGTGAATTAATATAAACACAGTTATGAAATATACGATTTGTAATATTTATTAAAGAAAGAAATATCCACTTGGATATTTATAGTGTATATAAAATTATTATACTTTCGTCTGATACCGTTGGCGATATAAAACGTCTAATTGCTGTGCAACTATACAAGGAACGAACTTCAGGTGCCCTTATAAATTTACCTACCACTTTCAGCTATATGTGACAGCTTGCATCGTGATGGGTACAGTGGCACTTCCAGCTGTATTTTGAAAGCTTGCCTTATGTCTGATTTAGATTCTAGCACCTTCCATTCCTAAATATTGACTTTCCTCATTGTGTTAATGATATAGTGGACAATCAGCAGTTTTAACAGTTGTCATATGAACCCATCTCTAGATAGATTAACTATTTATGGTCAAATCTCCATCTGTAATGGAAACAATTGGATTCACTAAGCATAATCACCTACTAATCCATTATTGCCTTTGAACATGTGTTATCTATTTATATTTATATTGGTCCATGACAATGAATGCTCAATCCGATTAAGATAAGAAGGAATCTGGACCTAGTTTGTTATTTGAAGGCAAGGTGAGATATAACATTCCCTCCCCCTGACTAAAATTAGCCCTGGAGAATGTAGTCATTAAGATGCTTTGGTGGACATCTTTGTCAGTATCTAGCATCATCAAGTTCAGTGACTTTAGCTGATAAATTCAGTGTCTTCATTTGTAGAACTGAAAACTTTCAATTTTGACTCATCATTGCCTGACTGACAACTCATCACTATTGGATACTGACTCCTCACTGATGGCTACTGACTGTTCACTGATGTATGGTGATATCAATATCAATCATAGCTGATTTATGTGTCTGTGAATTTGTTGTCCATCTGTTGTTTGAGTCACCATTGTTCATGATCCTATCACTTTTATCACAATTGCTGGAATCCATTTGGTGATTCCTCTGAATGTATGGCATAGAACTGAATTCCTATCTGCTTTTTTTCATTTAAGGTTCAAACCCAGTTTATTAACAACTACTTCTGAGTAGACTTTTTTTTAACTTTATTTTTGTGAGCAGGTTTATTTAATCACAGCAAACCCTAAGTGATTAAAACAGTCACAGTCTAATAAATTGCTACATTCATTTTGTGATGCAGCCAGAGACAGATAGATGACTTTAATAGGCATAGTAACTTTGATATTTGTTAGACCCAAGAATGATATTTGATTGTCTTGATAGTCTATAATTGTTTTACTGGTAAAATTTAGCTGATGGTGATTTTTTCTACTAATGATAGGACAGGTCTTTTTTGACACAATGGACACTGCAGATCTGGTGTCCAGTTCCATTATCATTGGCATATCATTAATAATAATTTTGCGGTTGAAAGTCAAAACAATGCCTCTTACGTTATTATTACAGGCATTGGGTTTATTTGATTTTACATTATCTTTCTGACTTTTAGAAAAAGACTCTTCCATTCTGTACTTAACAACTTGTTGTTTGCTTTTAAAAACAAGCAGATTTTGTGTGATCTACATTACATACTTGTAATATCCACAAACTATATATATGATATGATTCATTATATCTATAACAACATTGTTACTCATTGTTGCTTATTTATTCAAGCAGTGTTTTTAATGACAGATAAGTACTTGTTTGACACTGTTTTCTGATCAACAATTTTATGCTGTAATCAATTGTCTTCAATGGACTTTCTTGACTCACTGTTGACATCCACTAGAATTGTTTGAGAATCAAAAATGATATCAGTATCCATTAACGCTTAATTCTAAGATAATGCTTTTTCATTCCACAAATAAAATGATCTTTCAGCGCTTCAGTGAGGAAATCTTTAAAAATCGCATTTTAAGGCTAGCTACCTAACTTTAATAGCTGTGCATTATTAAAGGGCTTTGGTCAGAAAACTGTATCAGTAGAGTCAAAGCTTTAAGTCTGAGTCCATTGACCAAAATCAGTGTACTAATTTTAACTCAGGTTTTTTGATTTGATTAGCATGCATATAGAAAAGCACTCCATCTTTGTAGGTTGACTAATTTTCAGGATAGGCTAGATCAAACTCTTCTAATAAGACGAATTTATCCATTATGGTTTTTTATTTTTTACTGCCATGAGAAAACAAAATCTGACTCTTCTTAATTAAAGAGTAATTGTGATTGATGTTTTTTCTCTATTGGCATGCTATTGGCATGCTAATAATATTAGCTGTCAGATTTAAGATTAACAACAAAAAAATCTAATGAATAATAGGGGCAAGATCTTGTCATTTTCTTGTTTTTTTTTTGAGCCATGGGGAATATTTTTAGTTAATTTGTCAAATGTGTTAAATCTGTTGTTTAATTTTGGGCTTGGGAGTAGATTCCAGTTGTACTCTGACTTCTTGCCTCATGTTTGATTTAGGTTCTTGCAGTTTCCAGCCCTGAACATGAACTTTCCATATGCTGCTTGTCCATTATGGCCATCCAGATTTAACAATTGTCTGAACTTACTTCCAGATAAATTGACTATTTAGAGCAAGATCCCCATCCATAATGAAAACAATGGGATTCACTGAGCATCATTGCCTAAAGGCTTATTTTTACCTCCATTGGTCTGTAGTAATGAATGCTTAATCTGATCAAGATAAGATAGAATCTGGACACCAATCTATTATTTGAAAGTAAGGTGAGATATAACAATTTTGTTTCACAAAACTAATTTCTGTTTGTGGCATTTTGTTTTTTTACTACCTTCTATTGCTAATCTCTATTCTTTTAAAAGAGAATATGTCTTTATTCAATTCTGAATCACAATTTAATTTTTAGTGCAAAATATTGTGAGCTTCAAAAATCAAAATATCATGTTAAGTTCATCAACAGATGTAATATACTTGACAAAATTACAAAAATTCTTATTTAACTTTAGCCCCTTTCAAATATTAATATAAAATATTAGAACGATGTGTTTATTAATATTAGTTAATGATTTTATGACCTTTAATGGACACCATATGTAACAGTAAAATAAAGAGATACCAAGGAAACTGTCAGATAATTATAAAGTAAAAATTATGAGACATAATCCTATTAACTTATTTCTTTCCATTGTCCTTGACCTCTTCCATTTCATGAGAATATACATCATGGGCCATAATTGCAGTGGTCTTCTTGGATATCATCTTATAGACATCATCAAATCAATTTTTTAAATAAAATGAGCAAAATTTCTTTCAAAATACCTATCATTTTTTAGTTTATTATGATTTCTCAATGGTACATTTATTATTACTATGCTAAAAAACTTTATCCTATCAATATTGTTTTTGTTTTTCCACTACTAAAATTTGCATATATACTTTTGTAATAAATTAGATTTTCTCACAATTTAGTTCAAGAAAGACAATTTTAACTTCATCATTTGTAATTCAAATGAGACTTTGGATCTAACCTGATCAAAAATATCTACTTGTTTTATGTTCTCGATGACTTCTGTATTGCCAAAAGTTTTCTCTCTCATCATATTTCAGAAATAAAAGTGCATTTTATCTTTCTTTTTAAGAATCTATTTTTGTGCAGCCATAGAGAGATTCTAAAATAGATGTGATCTGTTTTTAAGTAATTATTTTTTCTTTGTCTTTCATTTCATTGTTCTATCTTTTGTAATCATTTCAGTATTATGCTACAATATTTTTTATCTTCTTAATGTTTTGGTATGAAAAAATATTTATTAAAGCTGGAACTCCATGTTGAGTTATTTGAGACATAGTCCAGTGAAGCAATAAATAATTGTTATTAGAAATTTGATATTAAAATAATTTATATTCCAGAAAATACATTTTCAACCTCTTTTTATTTCTACATTTGTGTTAATAATTAGTAAATTTGCACAATATGAATCCTTAATGATTTGGCATTCAGTAAAATAAAGAAATAATTAAATAATTTGTCATGTAGAAAATCAGTTTAATGGATTTTTAAGCACTCAATGTGTTACAGTTGAATGTCAATTTAGGCTTTCCCTTTATGCATTAACCTCTCTGGTATTACAATAAAGCATGCAGTATATTTGTCATCTAGTGCATGTGATTGTATAAGTGTGTGGAACACTTATAAATATATATTTTCATCCTTTGTTTTTCCCCAGTAATTAGGATTTATCTTTAACTTATATATATATATATATATATATATATATATATATATATATATATATATATATATATATATATATATATATATATATATATATATATATATATATATATATATATATATATATATATATATTGTAAGTGCCAGATTAGTCACAATATATAAAAAAATAAAAATAAATAAGTTTGTTGATTTTGTTTAATTTTTAATTCACTTGATTTATGGATAATGGGAGGGATGAAATATTAATGTTAACTAGATAACCATGGCAATCTAATATTTTAAAATAATATTTACTATTAATTCTAGCATCAAATCATAAATCTGCTGTGATCAATTGCAGAAAAAATATAAACAAGTAAATAAATAAATAAATTTTGAAATAGTTAAATAAATCATAGAAGATCACTTGAATAAAAGCAATATTATTATTCATTATTACACATTTCAATTTCTGCTACTACAATCACCATAGCAACCCATATTGCAAAATTAAATATTTTATGTTTTATATATGCTTGTTTATAAATAAATTTATTAAAAAATATTATTAATAATATATGTAAAAATATAGATTAATTAAAAAAATATTGAAAATGTATTATGAATGTTTTTATTCTGATTTAAAATGAAAAATGATATTGAACTTGTAAAACAGAATTTTCACTGTATCCAATTGTTTTAAAATTTTATTTCACTTACTAATAGGAGACAAATATTTTTAAATGATTTCCTTACATTAATGAGCAACATTTGAATGATATTGAACAGTCATCCTGACAATGTTAGTTTCATCAAGGGTATGTTATAAATAGAACCAAAAAGCTGCAACTTGAGTTCTTATAATTTTATTGTTGCCTATAATGGACACATTTATATTCATCTTCAAAAACTTGTTAAAATATTATTGCTTAAGTGATTAATTTCTAAAAATAGGTAAGAATAAAAATTTTAATTATCTGTCCATTTAATTCGGGGCAGTTTGTTGATGAAATTCCAGGGGATCTGGCAAAATTTAAAATAAAACAAAATCATCAAAATGAACAAGTATGCTATAAAGAAAAAACATTTCATGGTCAAAATCAACCAATTCCATCTTTATTTGTGATGAATGCAATGGATATCATATTTAAGATCAATGAATTTCACAAAATCTATTAAATTAGCTTATATAATATTAAGCAATTTAAATTTCACTTGCTTAATTTGGAAAGAAAAAGCTAGCATTTTCTATTTACTTGAAGATAACTGAATTTTGTCAGTAAAGAAAAAAATTCTCTTTTTACAATATCACCAATAAAAAGGGAAAATAAAGCCAGTGATGTGTGACTTGGCAACATGGGAGAAATATTTTTTATACTCAACTGATTTTATTAATGAAAGAGATAAATATATATTTTTTGAATAGTTTAATAATTATGTTTAGAGGTTAAAAGTTTTAAAACATATATAAATAGTTGTCTGTTGACATAAACTCCATAAGATATTATTTTTTCTAAGTCTACTGATTAACTTTCTATATTTAATCTATATATAACAAATTATAATGTTCTTTCTTAATAATGCTTTGATTTGATTTTAATACTTTGTCATTATTAAATTATTCTATGACTTTGATACTAATAGTATTAATAATCTGTAGCTTTCAGATTATTTAGATTATTTTTATAGGCAAGTTTTTACAGACATGAATAGAGATATGTATATGCATGTGAATTCATTTTTTGAGAAAAATGTTAAAAGGAAATGGACATGGAAGCATCCAAATGAAGGTACAGCAGAATTGGATTATATTTTGACTAACAGAAAATACATATTTCAAGATTGTAATGTTCTTAATAAATTTATCACAGGAAGTGATCATCGATTAGTAAGGTGTAAGTTACGTGTTAATGTAAAACTAGAGAGACAAAAATTATTAAAAAAAACAATATTTACAGTTGATATTCCTAATCTTCAGAAACATTCTAATAAATTTAAATTAGAACTTACAAATAGGTTTCAAGTGTTAGGAGATTTTGAACATGATTCAGATTTGAATGAAATTAATATGAAAATAACTGATACACTTTTAAAAACTGCAACAAATATAGCTGGTAGAAAAAAGCAGCAATTGACTAATAAAATTTCTATTGAGAGTAGAGAATTTATGAAGAAAAGAAGTAATATGAAGATATACGAAAATTATGTATTAAAAAGAATTGAATATCTCGAATTTTGTAAAATGGTACTGAAAAGAGTTGAAAATGATATAAGAAAGTATAACTGTGAAATAGCAAGGAAAGCTGTAGAAGAAAATAAAAGTCTCAAAAATGTTAAACAACATTTTGGTATTGGTAGGAAATTTATATCTGCAATAAAAAAAAAGATGGAATTATTACTAAAAAGAGAGATGACATCATGAAATTGGTACAAGATTTTTATCAAGAATTGTATAGTAATAAAGAACAAGTACCTCCTATATCTATTACATCTTCCGAATTGCCCAGAATTTTAAATGAAGAAGTGAGACATGCAATTAAGTGTATGAAGAAAAGAAAGGCTCCAGCAAATGATGGAATTATAATTGATATATTAAAAGAAGCAGGTGAAGAAATAGAAACAATTTTAGCAAAGTTATATACCAAATGTTTAAATGATAAAGATGTACCGGAAGATTGGAAGAATGCAGTAATAATATTAATATTTTAAAAAGGTGATAAAGGAGATATTAGAAATTACAGACCTATCAGCCTTTTATCAGTTTTATATAAAATTTTTACCAAGATAATTAGAACTCGTCTACAGAGAACTTTGGATTTCCACCAACCAAGAGAACAAGCTGGATTTAAAAGTGGTTTTAGTACAATAGATCATATCCAGGTATTGAGAGAAGTCATAGAAAGGACAAACGAATATGATTTGTCATTATGTTTTGGATTTGTAGATTATGAAAAGGCATTCGATTCTGTACACATTTCTTCAGTGATTAAAGCATTGGATCATCAAGGTAAAGATCCAGGATATTGTCATATTTTAAAGAATATTTATAAACATGCAACAGCAACAATTAGATTACATAATGATACTGGAAAAATCAACATTGAGAGAGGTGTAAGACAAGGTGACTCCTTATCTCCAAAACTCTTTACAGCAGTGCTGCAAGAAGTATTTTGTGGATTAAAATGGGAAACTAAAGGAGTGAAAGTAAATGAAGAGTATTTAAGTCATTTAGATTTCGCAAATGATGTAGTTGTTTTTGCAAATAATGCTTCAGAGCTTCGGGAAATGTTACAGGAGTTAGCAGATGAAAGTAGAAAAGTAGGACTAAAGATAAATGTTAAAAAGACTAAAGTAATGTTTAATCGATTTGCTCAAAATATGAAAATAAAGATTGATTATGAAGAATTAGAAGAAGTTAACAGTTACAAATACCTTGGTCAGATTATTAATACAGATGGAAACATAATGGAGGAAATTAATCATAGAATTAAACTTTGTTGGAGTGTTTTTGGTAGAAATAACCTGACACTAAAAGGAAATATGCCTATGTGTTTGAAAAGAAAGGTTTTTAACAAATGTGTTTTACCAGTTCTTACTTATGGATCTGAGACTTGGACACTTAATAGAGGAGCAATACAGAGACTTCAGATCACTCAGAGGAGTATGGAAAGATGTATGTTGGGAGTAACAAGAAGAGATCGAAAACGCAATGTATGGGTAAGACACCAAACAGGTGTTACTGACCTTATTGAAAAAATTAAAAGATTGAAATGGAGTTGGGCTGGACATATTGCTAGAAGAGATGATAATAGATGGACAATTGAAATTTTAAACTGGATTCCAAGAGATTGTAAAAGACCCAGAAAGAAACCACATGTGAGATGGATGGATGAAATAAGAAAATGTGCAGGGGTGTTGTGGAGAAGAGAAGCTAAAGATCGGAGAAGATGGATTAAACTTGGAGAGACCTTCATCCTGCAGTGGATTGATAATGGTTGATTATGATGATGATGTACAAACACTAAATCATAAACGTTTACAGATATATTAATAGTTTTTAAAAAATTTGTATTTTCTGTGTAAAAGGTTGTTTTTCTTCTTATGTATTATTTACGTCCAATTGTTTTTATTTTATTTGAAAGGGTTAAGAAAGTTTTCACCCTATTGTCTATATTGAGAGAGAAAGATAGTATCAATTTTGACATACCTTCAAAGTGAGAAATATGGGGGGGGATGAGAACAATGACTCATTAATAAGTCATTAAAATTACAAAGAGACTCAGATTATTTGGACTGCAGCTGCACTGATAAAGTATAATTTATAGATAACTGGGTGTTCCAATAACTAAATGTGCGTGATGTTAACAGAAGGCCAGTACATATATAGTCTGAAAAATAAGACAGTTTGGCAAAATAAGTCTTCTTGTCTCTTAGAAGCTATGCATCATTTTTTTTGTATTTGAAGGTTTCTACAGCCACATGAAGAGGTAAAAAAGATATTTTGTTGAATGTTCCCAATGGCCAATCCCAAAGAATCCTATGCACATCAGAAAAGTTAAAATCTAAATGAAAAGCAACAAATAACATCCTATAACTTATCTCCAAAGTCCAAAGAATACTTTGAATCCTGTTATTGTTTCACCTACGTCATTGCTGAATTCAAATAAAAGCACAAAGTAAAGATGCTGAAATTTATATTAAAAGCAGAAATATCCATTTGTCTATAGAAATAATCATACTCCGAGCAGAAGAAATAAAGAAACCATCCCAGCATTTAAATGGTCCTTAAAGAAACACAATTAATGTTGTAGCATCATTATCATCACAGTAAAGCAGAAGAATTGCAAGCCCAAGCTGAAAATAGAACTTTTCCAATAAACTGCTGTAATTGGCAAATCTATGCATGTCATACATTGTTATGTGGTTGAATTCAAATTCTTAACATTAAGCAAGCTAACTTCAGAATAAAATTCACTAGACTCATTGAAACGGTCTCTCCGTTGAAAATCAAAGAACTTGGTAATATCAATTTTAATTTGTTTTCTCAATGTCTATTAGCAATTATCTTTTAAATAGATCCCTCTCCCTCTCCCTCTCCCTCTCCCTCTCCCTCTCCCTCTCCCTCTCCCTCTCCCTCTCCCTCTCCCTCTCTCTCTCTCTCTCTCTCTCTCTCTCTCTCTCTCTCTCCCCCTCTCTCTCTCTCTCTCTCTCTCTCTCTCTCTCTCTCTCTCTCTCTCTCTCTCTCTCTCTCTCTCTCTCTCTCTCAACAATGTATTAAAAGTAAGAATTGATTATAAAAAAGGTTTTTTCAATAATGATGAATATTGACTTTATCAATATTAAGTTTTATTCCATTGTCAGTATATGTAGTCATCTATGTATATAATTTATCAAATGTCTTTATTGTGTATTAATTCGTGTATCATGGAAATATGTTTATTCATATTATACGTAAAGGTTAAATACAAATTTTATGGATAATGGTAAATGACATATACTCACACCTATTGATACAAATATGCCTACATGACTAGTTGAATACAAATGTGCTAATTGATAAGGGTAGAAATTTAGCATCATGAGAGATAGATTTTGAGGTAGTTAGTAACCTAGATTAGTGGAAATTGAGATAAATAATTTGAAACTGATTTCTTTTTATCTTTATAATTCAACTAACTTTTCTCTACATATTACTTGAATATTATTTTCTAAGATTGTAGATACAAAAATGTGGTATGCAATATGCGAGTATGTGTGTGTATTGGGTGTTTATTTCAAAATTAAAATGTTTCTAGGATATGATTTTTATTCACCCACTAGAGATATGAACATACACATATCATGCTATATAACATTAACCAGTGAGTTTAAGTTTCATTAAAAGGAAAAGGGGAAAGACTTTTTATTATTATTATTATTTGAATGTAACCAATTTTATTACTAATTACATAAATTTTTCTATTTGTATATTGATGATAAACTAATAATAATTTTTTATTTGTTTTAATTAAAAGAAGTTTATATATTTCTTAGAGTTAATAATTGTCTTGTGGGGTTAGTTTTGGTTATCATCATCACTAATGGATATCAATCATTAAAACACAATTTAAATATAACAATATTTTGGTAAATAATTATAATGATAAAAGATATGATTTGTGTTGTGAATTAGTTCTAAAGCTATGGCTGTAAGAAGCATTATCATCATCATTATCATCACCTTATTAATTAATAAATGGTCTAAATAGATATGTTTAATGGCCATATATAAATAATGGTTCTCACTATGTGTGTTTTTTATTTGTGAGCTATCATAAGAGATAATGACTACTATCGAAGATCATTTGAGATTTAATGAATTTCCATCGATAATCTACAATATTAAATATGAGCTAGTATAAACTTATGATATTATTAAATATGAGCTGAAAAGATTTATAATGATAAACTATTATCTACATAAGAAGTTGTCTTAGAGTTTGCACAAGAATTTGTATGCTCAGCTATGGAATAATATTAATGATTTACCACTAATACAAGTGTAAATGATATTGTGATAAATGAAAAATCCTACTTACTGTTATAAATAATGTAACAATTGATGTTGAAATCAGGTACGATTATTTAGATAGCCTAGTAGTGCCCAGATATATATATATATATATATATATATATATATCTATATATATATATATATATATATATATATATGAAAAAACAATGAGTAGAAAGAAATGGTTAGTGCAGAGTGGTTTCTTCTATTGGGTATAATATTGGTAATAGATCAAAAACAATTGATTTGGTGCTAATGATTGCCTCAATGAAAAGTAGTAAGGACATAGATTTTGTCTAGACTAATTTCATATTCACTTAAATGTCATCCAAATCTACAGGCTATTGAATAAGGACATGGCAGTGCACAGTATATAGATTCTGTACATTCAGTTATAAATAATCGAGATATTTTCATTCCATTACAATAAAATATATATATATATATATATATATATATATATATATATATATATATATATATATATATATATATATATATATATATATATATATATATATATATATATATATATATATATTGTGACCATATGAATTGGTACAAGGGTTTAAGATACTTTGTATCTGCATTAAATAGTTATATTATATTTAAAAAAAAATGAAATAGCCTTAGAATTTTAAAATTTTATGCTGGAGATTGTTTAAAGCTTAGATATGGGTTGCTTATGCAGTTTATTGACCACTTGATAGGTATTCATTATTATTAGTGTGGTTAATGAGGTATTTAATGTAAGGAAGAGGGGTTCATTATTAATGGAATTAATACATTTTGTCAGAAAGATGCAAAGTATTTTATATTATTGTAATATTAGTTGAATGGTTTCAAAATCCTTTATTCATTAATACTTATCCTTTTGTCAACAATTAATAGCCATTTCAATTATATTTAGTCATGACAGTTTAATATTTAGGTTACAGTACATGTGCATGCATATATGTCTGTATTATGTTTCATTTCATTTTCATTTTTTTATAACATCAAACGATAGTACATTCAAAATAAAAACATTTAAATTACAGTAGTTATCTTAAATAATTTAACAAATATATATTTCTTTCCAATGATTACTAGATAGTTGAATCAATGAATTATTTTATAAATTAAATAAATTATTAATCATTTTTGTTTAACAGTTAATTAATATTCATTTTTCTTTCAAGTTTGTAAAAGCTATTTATTTTATTATTACTTTTATCTTGATTTTAATTCTAAAAATCAAAGTGATTTTTTTTTTAAAATTTTTTTGAATATGTAATTAGTTTAGCTAGAAGAGAAGCGTGGGAGTAACTTGTGGAAGGAAATGAACTTTGCTAAAGAGAACTATTTAACGAAGATCTCCAGTGGAAAATTTGCTTATTATGTAATGTAATTGTAGCCAAAAACAGTGGCTCATTATTGTGAAAGTAAAACCAGTTGCTGAAGTCAAATTGATTTTAGAAAAAGACTTTGGAGTAAAACTTCTAAAGTATCTTAAGAAATTTATTATGGGAAAAGTTAATTTTAGAATGCAATTCTAAAATGTTAAAAAAAGGTGTGTCAGTTTACTTTATTCTCCTTAATTTAAACATTTTGAATTAACCTCTTCATAACTATTGCTCTTTTGAAAATGTATGTTAATAATGTCCAGTCTACATTACTTCATTTAATTGTCATTTTAAATAAGAATAAATTGCATGAATATTATTGTTGTATCATTAACCAACATGTGTTTTTTAATATATCTGGAAAACGCATGCAGAACTATTTTACAAAATATATTTTAATTCTTCACTATTTTTTGTGTTATGTTTTGTGAGGATTAAACATAAAATTAAGGATATGCATATTTTGATAAATCATGCCATGCTTAAATTCATCATAAAGAGATGACAGTATTTGTTTGTCTGGTATTTCTGGAAATAATACGTATTTTAAATGAAGAAAATAAAATGTGAGCTACTTCAAATTAAGTATTTGCTTAAATCGAATGGAAGGATAGAAATGCGGGTAATTTTTGTTCTCTTCGATAAAGATGGAAATAAAACAAAGTATTATTAATTGAAGAATTACTAAGGAAACATGGTATCTTAATTGACAATATTAAAGAATAAACCATGTGTATAATAGACTATAAAGTGTCAAATGCTATTCCAGAAAAATACTAAGGATAATTGCATATTTAATTTGGAACTGCAATGGAGAATGTCTTATATTTTCAGTATAATATAGAAGATAAATTGATTGCTTATGTATGATATAGTAACTCAAATAACTTTGTTATAAACATTGGAGATGCTGATTTCTATTTAATCATGATTATATTTGTTTGGTTATCCTACAGCAGTTTATTTTAATTTAAATTCAGTTTGGAATGTGTCCCATATTGTTTCATAAACCTGGAACAGAGCTTTACAAGTGAACTTTTATTTTAAGATACAAAACTAATAACCTTTGTTTCTTTATTTTTTTTTATTGCTTGTCATAATTAATGTATATGATAGGTAGATAGGCTTATTTATTATTATGTTTATTTATAATTTGGGTTATTTTGACCTTCAAGACCATCTCTGAAGTGTATCCAAATGAGGAATATGCTGGTAAAAATTGATTGTGTTCAATAGGTCTTATTGTTCTTTTACGAAGGTAAAAGAAAGAAATATTTTTTTTAAATATATAATTAGAGAGGTTTATATTTATTTTGCATACTTTATTATCTCAAAGTGAGAATTTTTTTTTTTTGAATCAATGAACGTATAACAAAATAGTTTGCAAGATATGAAAGAAAGTTCGTTCGTAATAATTATAAATATTAAATTTTAAAAGTAACCTAAAGTTTATTTTGAATTAAAAGTTATACCTTAATGCAATATTTAATTACCATGTTGCCTGCATAGTATGTAATTTAGAGTTAATTTTATATATTTTTGTTCATGGGTGTGTGTTTGTTTTGCACAATTATGACATTTGTTTGATAAAGTTCAGTTTGTGAATATTTTATGTATAAATTTTGGATGCTGTCATATTCTACTGAGTTGAACGGATTGGTATGTTATCTGATCTGCCAGTGTGTATTTATAATGTTCAATATTTAGAAAAGCTATGAGAATAGAAAGAAATCTGATTGCGTTATAATGTCTGTAGAGATAAAACATTTTGCTTATTTAGTCTATGTTAATAATTTTCCATGAGTAGAGCCTAGTTGATATTATATGCGTATGATTAAATGATATTTTGAAGTGATGTTTTCTTAGAGCCTGGTGATGAAGAAAAAGTCCCCACCAATAATGTATTTAGAAGTAGATGAATTACTGTAGAAATGATCAGTAAGAGTTTATCTGCTCCTCGTTTAGATTTCCCTTATAACGTATAGTATGTATAATCATGAAAATATAGCTATGTGCTAATTAATAGGTGGCCAGATAAATTGTTAGATTAATTCTTGATGTAATATTAGTGTCTTATTTCATTGATGAATTACGACATTGTCCGAAATAAAATAATTGTATGATATTTTCTTAATGACTGGAGAGTTTATAGAAAAGATTGTTTTATATTATTGCTGCTTGAACGTGCACACACACGCGTAATATAAATAATATCACGTATATAAAGTATAGAGATATTGAAATTAAAATGAGGAATAAAATGTTTTTGAAATACATTACATTCATTTAAATAGAAGTATAAAGTATTGAGATTAAAACGGGAAATAAATATTTTAAAATACAGTGTATTTATTTAAATAAAGGTTATAAATCATCAAATCATCAGAATAAACATGATTTTGTTACTATGCATGAAAGTTATACATAATTGAAAGTGATTATTTAGTCCATTAGAGAAAGTTGCTTTGTTGAGAGCCAAATATTATTAATTTGATTTATTTTGTTAATCAAGAGTAATACTCTCTCAAAAGTATTTTTTGTGCTAATATTATAACATGTTATTTATTTATTGTCATGTAGATGAAACATGTAGGCAAAGCGAGTGTTCGAAGTCAGGATATTTAAGTTTTGTTATTAATTTTGCTTTGATAGTAGAGATAATCCCAAACTGATGCTCAAAGTTTATTTGATAATTTAAAAATCTGTAAGACAAATAGTCCATTTGTAAATATCATGTTAAACCAAGTTTATTTTATTGTAATAAATGATTTGTTTTAGTTATTTAAAATCTTAAAAACTGTGTCTTGAGTTATTCTTGTGTACATTCGTGTTTCCATTTCCACATCTCCACATTTCATAAATCTATTACAAAATAGATATATTATTTTAGAGTTATAATATTAAATTTGCTAGTGTCTGACAATATTGTTTTTCTTAATCCAAACATTATAAAAGAACATTTGCCACTTGATAAACGTATTAGAAAGGTTGCCAAGTTAATATATTTGTTAGATGATGATATGAGATTAAAATACCCTATTTCTGTCATTATCTTATTATTGAAACACAGTAAAATATTTAATCAATTTGTTTCATTACATTTTATCATATTTTAGAATTATAACTTATGGGCCAATGGATTTAATTAATTCAATTGTGTTTGTTAAAATTCCCTGAGATCTTATTGTTTATTTCTTGATTGGCATTAAAGTAGATGTTTAGATTATAATATGCCAACTCATAGAATAGTTTAGGATTATAATTATAGCAAGCTGATATATGTTATACTTGGATAAAAGAAGAAATTAAGTTTAAAGTATATTTTAATAGACTGTACCAAATAAAGATTATGATTCTTTATCATACAATTAATTAACAAAGGAATTTACATTATATTAAATGTTTTGTAATATTTCTTCTTTTATTCATTTATTATCATATATCTTATGAACTGCCTATAGCCTCCCACTGAGCTGAGCTGAACATAAACTTAAATATAGAGTCTTAGTAATAATTTTGTATTATATATCTTATTATATTGTTCTATTCATTAATAGAACTGGCGCCTGGGCATTTCGCTCATATAATGTATATGAGCGGTGTTGGGAGTGTAGGTTATAATATATATATATATATATATATATATATATATATATAAAGGTATGGATGTGGGTGAACATGTGGTATAAGTACAATGTTGATCCAATAAAATTTTACATTTTAAGTAATAGATAGATAGATAGATAGATAGATAGATAGATAGATAGATAGATAGATAGATAGATAGATAGATAGATAGATAGATAGATGGATGGATGGATGGATGGATGGATGGATGGATGGATGGATGGATGGATGGATGGATGGATGGATGGATGGATAGATAGATAGATAGATAGATAGATAGATAGATAGATAGATAGATAGATAGATAGATAGATAGATAGATAGATAGATAGATAGATAGATAGATAGATAGATAGATAGATAGATAGATAGATAGATAGATAGATAGATAGATAGATAGATAGATAGATAGATAGATAGATAGATAGATAGATAGATAGATAGATAGATAGATAGATAGATAGATAGATAGATTATACAACAATTAATTATGTTTATAAATACATAAAGCATATTTAACAAAAATATTCCCATGTTTAGTAAATTGGGAGTAGGGATCTCGAGTCTGTAAGCCAATTAATTCCAGGCCTTAGAATATTTAAATTAGACCATGGACATTTTCACAAATATTAAATGTCCTGTATAAAACTTGTACATAAACACAGTGAAGTACAAATATTGAATTAAAACTTAATTAAAATAATATATTTAATTTCTTAACTACATCTTTTTTTTTCTCCAACCTTTATAAAAATTCTAATTCATTCTATCAAAGATACAAATTCCATAAATTATGTATATTGTGTGGTCTATCTGATTATGAATTTAATCTACAATACAGGATTTTTTTCAAAGTGATTTTTTCAGATGAATATATAACTACCAAAATAAAACTCAATTTTATTTCATTTTATTATTATTTTGCATTTCATTTTTATTAGGATGGCTACGCTCAGTAAGATAATAAAATTTGATACAGAAAATTGTGCACTTCAAAAAAAAAATAGACCAAAGCATTTTTGTAGAAATAAATAGTAAATCTATATCCTGATATATCTGAAAAGAATTTCAATTAATAAAGAACACAAAATTAAGAGGCATTATCAAAGTATTCTGATTACAACAAAATTGTTGGAGAAGAATGAAATATTAAAATATAAAACTTGAAAAGGAGTTTCATTGAGTAGCTGACACATTTTATAAACAGTATAAACAAATCAGAAAATTTTGTGAAAGTATGTTACTTTGTTTCAATAAGAAATGAGCAGAAAATTAAAAAACATTTTTGAAAGGAGTTTAGAAAAGACTTCACTCCAACTGCTGTAAAATTAATCCATCCTGAACATAAAAAGGAATTCAAAAATATAAATATGTCATAAAAATAATTATAAGGCAAATTGCAAAATCATTCACAAAAAAATTGTAGACCTAGTTTAAAAAAGAAAAGTTGAAATTGGGCTGTCATTTGATAAGATTTTAACCCTAATGATTAGTGGTAAATTATTTACATTTTGATTAAATATAGAAGAGTAATTTTAGTCGATAATTTAATATGGGCTACAAATTAGATTATACTAATGTATGGTTCACCATTTCTGGTATATATAAGCAAAAGTAATATAATACACAGTTTTACAGCTCTAAAAAAAACTGTCACAACTATCAAAAACTTAATAAAAATTATTGTCAAAGGTTTAATAGGAAGTGAGGACTTTTTGTGTTATTTAGAATACAAAAATTGTTATATATCACTGATCAAAAAATTATATTGTAATTAAGGTTGTTATATTCTTTGGTTTTAATCTATTTTGTAAACCATGTATACCTGTTTTATATAAAATAATAATAAAACGCATAAAAGAAAAAGAAAAAACTAGTTTATGCTAGTTTTAATCAGTTTATAATTTCTAAGTATTTTAACAAAAATATTTTTGAAGCAAAAAATGTACTTACAATAAACTTGATATCTGCTAAAGGGTTTGCCATTTATATAGCAGGCAAAAAAACCTTCATATAATGTTGTCATACTTTTTAATAGCAATGCCAATTGATTATTAGTTCTGGTTAATATCGCTCTGTTGATAAAAATACCATAAGGTTTATGTAAACCTGTGGTTGTAGTGCTGCTTCTATATTCATAAACAAGTTCTTCCCGTGCAGTGGCATTCCTTGAACGATTCCAATTCATAATTTCTCTGTCTGTGATTTCATTTCCACAGATCAATGAAACATCATCTTCTTCATAATATTCAACATTTTGAGTAATAATAGCTAGATAAAAGTTATGTAAATATATTATGGTTGTAAATAAAATAAAATGACCGTAATGGAATAAATATTGTAACAAAAATAATGATTTATAACTGAGATAATATATTTATAAAAACTATAACAAATCACTGAAGTACTTTCAATTACTTTTTTAATCTTCTTCAACTGAAAATTATCTAAATTCAAATATAGCAGCTGTAAGCTTCATCAAGTCATATCTTAAGATTTCCAAATTTTAATCTTAATTTTGATTGAGATAGATTAAGGAATTTATTGTAGTTATAGGTTTGGCAACTAATCAGTCATTTACAGTATATAATTTTATATAAAATTATATTTGAGCTATTCTAATAAATTTTAGGGTATAAATAGTTTGGTACCTTTAGAGTAAATATGGGCTATTATAATTAGATTGTATTCTATAACTTTAAATCATTATTTGTCACATATCAGTTATTACAATTTATTATTTAATTAAGAAGAGAATGATTTTATATTGTTATAAAATTTAGTGATCATGTACATTAAGATTGATATTTGATCACATTGACTATTATAACTTAATTTGTTCAAACTTGAAAGTTAATATGGTACATGTTTAATTAGAGAATTATGCTTTTGATGTTCACACCTGCTTAAGAATAGATTTTTGACAATATAATGGATATTATAGTGTTTTCCTGGAGGTTTGTGATGATGATGTTTTAGTTGTATTTATATATTGGAATATTTCTATCACCTGATATAAGTATTGAAGGTCTTTAGAAAAATTTAAGTTTAATTAATTATTTCAAATACATTCAGTTGTTAATAATAGCACACAGGTTAGTATTTGCACAACATTTCAGAGGTATTATTCTCCACTCTTCAGGTGTTGTGACAATATTAGCATGGTATTTGAACCTCGACTCTTAGATTCTTGAGTATTGAATTTTAAGATAATGCTGTAATCAGCTGAGTCATCCTGCCAAAGACAACAAGTAAGTAAACATTTCATATATATATATATATATATATATATATATATATATGAAATGTTTATTGTTTTTATATATATATACGTGTTATATATATATATATATATATATATAAAACAATATTCACTAGAATAAAAACTACAAAATTTTAAAAAATGCCTGTATAAAATTAAAGATTAAAATTCTTTGCTATACATATATATATTGAACCGTTTTCGAATATGTTGATTCGAATCACCGGCCTCTTAGGCAGAGAAGAACATACTCGGAGAGTATGTATGCCCAAACGATAGCTATAAAGTATATAACTAACGTTACATTTCCAGGACATAACTTCTTCTCGACTGTTGAGTTCAACACCAAGTTCAAAGCACTTTTTTTGTTTGTGTATAAACACGGGCGCCAGCTGCTTATTCTAAAAGAATAGACAATGCACTTTGAATAGTGGCAACTAACCCAACGCCTAAATCCATGACTAGCTCAGCTGTTTGTAATCACTAATAGATTATACTTAATTAGTGATTAAAAGAATTAATAAAAGAATTTGTTAAAAAGAATTGACCGACAAATAAAGTTTAATTTTAAAGATAATTTATTAACTAACATTTATTTTCTAAATTTAAACATTTTATAATTCTAATAAAACACACGCATATTTTAAATTGACATTTCTAAACTAGTTTAAATATTATTGTTTACTTTCATAACAAAACACTGGTATTTATCTAATTTAACTAATAAATATTGATATAAGGATCATGCACATTTTAACTCATGCACACACATAATAATATTAAAGTATTACATAGCATTTGAAATTTAATCACATACATCAATAGTTCATTTATGTATGATATCGAGTTCATATAATTAGACTCTTGGAGGATTCGCACGAATTAATGAAATGCAATGGCTATTACAGTATAAACGAAAATAAGCAAATGTTTTACCTAGGATTTTGAATGTTGTCGTAGAATTTTGTTCTTTGGAGGCTGCTTTCGGTGAGGATATTTCCATTATAAATGCTTACCAGCCGGCTGGGACGTTTCCTTGCTGAGTTTCCTGATTTTCACGATTATTGCTATCGGAGACAAATAGATACTGACGGAGATTTTCTAAGACGTTAAGCTGACATTATTTCACGGGCAGATCTGCTGTTTTCTCGGACATCTGGGCTGGAGGTGAACGTGCATTCCAAAATATTCTCAGCACTGCATTTTGTTTCTTAGCTGACTCAATTAATTTCCGAACTGCACTCTCTCAATAACTTTGTGAACTGATTGTCTCAACTAATTTGTGGAATTGATGACTGTCCGATAAAAAAGGTCTATTTATACCTGCGCCTTGTTGTCTTTCTGATATCTCCGGCAAAGATCTGTTGTCGAATTCCTTATCAATTAATCCTTTGATAAACGTGTTTTGGAAGATTGCTTAATTAGTAATAGCCATGCAGAGATGTTGTTTTATTTTATTAATAGCCATTGCCGTGTTTTTAATGATAATCTTCTTTTATTTCGCATACATTTTATTTATTTACAAATCTCAAATATATACGCACATATATTTTAATACAATTTACTATTTAGTTTTAACATTATTTTTTCTTTAATTAAAATTGAATAAAAAGAGATTTGTATATTTATATTTTTACGACTACTAATAAAAACTATTTAATTCCTATCTTTTTCTAAAACAAACTGAATAAACTCTTCAACATTTAATTTTATGTTTTTCTTTTACGAAAGATTACTTTAATAATAATTTTAGATAAAAATTATATGTGCCTATATCAATATAGGTACATTACACTGCCCTTCCTTTTGAGAGTAAAATGCGTCATTTTTGACCATTTTATCTCTGACAACATTAAATATTAATTTATTATTCCTTCTAAGTTTGCCTTTTTTTAATATCTTTTCCTTTCCATACTAAGGGCAATCTCCAATTATGCTTTTCTTCTTTCTATGCTGGTAACATTGCTTACAATGTTCGTCCTGGATAATGACCACGAGGACAAACTAAATTTGTGGCACAGGGATCTTTTATGAATGAAGCTTCGGCTGCCGATTCTCTTGATCGGACTTTGACTAAGAAAAGGTGGCTGCAAATGGCAGGAATTTCAACTGTCCATTTTCGACTTACGCCCTGGAAAACGATTGCCGATTCTCTTGATCGGACTTTGACTAAGCAGCTGCAATGGCAGGAATTTTCAACTGTCCATTTCCGACTTACGCTTTGGAAAACGAGGTACGAGATATGGGGATTCTCCCCCGAAAAGTGACTCACGACTTACTCTGGTTGTTGCCAGTGCATTTTTTTTAAAAGAGGAATGATCCCGGCCAATCCATTGCAGGTACTAGAATTTATCCAGTCAAGAGCTTTAAACTTAATCCTTATCTAACTTATTTCAATACTACCCTCATCCCTTTAGATTCGAACCCTTATATGCTCCTAATACAACTTAGATTGACTTTCATTTATATTATTTTTAAATTCATTACGAACATTATTTAAATATTATTTATTTAATCTTACAATACTATTCTAAACTATCACGGACATCAATTTACATATTTATTTATATTACGACATTACTTTTAACCCATTACTTTAACTTATATATTAATGTGCGTGTACTCAGAAAAAAACTATTTTACTTTATTATGATTCATTCATTATTATTTTACTAGAGATTTTTTTTTTATCTTGATTATTTCAAACAATTTATTTACATCCTTTTCTTATCTTACAGTATTCAAAACAAACTTTTATTTTAACATGCATATATTCAAAGAACTATTTTATTTTACTACGAATAACTTATTTATTTTCTACAGATATATTATACTTATTTATTTAACTTCTTTTTATTTTATGTATTTCCATTATTTTATTCATTTATTTAATTGTACAAACATTATTTCTAAATCCTTAATTTGACCCATTTATTTAACTTGATTTTATTGATTTTTATTTATTCGAACTGTTTATTTACGAACATTTCCTTAATTAATATGTGCATGGAGAAAAAAAAATCTTTTATTTTGCGAAGCCTCCATTATTATTATTTGATAAAACAATCCATCATTTTAAATAGCGAAATTCTAATTCAGGCTTTTCACCTATGTCAAAATAATTATATTAGACTCATAGTCCATTTCCGGTCCTTTTTGTTTATTTCCTTTACTATTCGCCCGATTACTAACTTTTAAGCTATGTCAGGCGGTTCCTTCTTTCTTTCTACTAATTTTATAATATAAATCATACTCCATATTCTCACTTCTATTTCTTGATTAAAATCCATTTTATCTCTTTCTCTTTCCGTTTTTTCTACCTTGTAAATTAGAAAACTTTTAAGCTTTACAGACCTCCGTATTTTTCCTAATCGTGAATATTTTTTCCTACGCTTTCTCTTTGTTTTAAATCTACGTCTACAGTGAATGCGAACGTTTACTTTAAACCTTTTATTTTTAATTCTTTGTAAAAACTCTTTTACGCTATTTACTACCTTGAACTTATGTTTTTTTTCTATTTCTTGATCTACATTTGTGTCTACTTTATTTATCACAATGCTATCTGATTCTAATTCAATTTCTATGTCTTTTATCACCTCAACTTCCTTTTCAACTTCCTGACTTTCTTTAATTAAATCTAACTCTAGAACTTCTTGGTTCTTCTCTACCTTTACCTTTATCTCACATCTTATTTCTCTTACTTCTGCTCTGAGTTCTTTAATTTCTGTTTTAATCTGACTAATTTCTGCCTTCAATTCTGCTTTGAGTTCTTCTTTAAGCTCTTGTTGGCTTTGCTCAAATTTCTGACACAATTCTTGTTGACTTTGTTTAATTTCTTGACGCATTTCTTTTATCAATTCTGCTTTGAATTCAGCTTTAAGCTCCTGTTGGCTTTGTTCAAATTTCTGACACAATTCTTCTTTAAACTCTTGCATCATATTCATCATCATTTTCATCATCTGCATCTCAGACATTTCTTTCTCTTTTTCCATTTTTAAAACAATATTTTATTTCACTAAATTTAATATATGGCTTACTTATTTATTTCTGAGTAAAACGGAAACACACGCTGACCACCCCTTTTGTCCATTTTTCTACCCGATCTAATGCTTTAACTCTGCCCAAATATCAACTGCCTCTGATTTGATAGCATAAATGTCAAAATCTCTTTTCATTTTGAAAAAAAAAGTTTTCGGTCAATTCTTTTTTAAAATTAAAACACTTTTACATACGTAATTTAACTTTTGTATTGATATAAGGATCACGCACATTTTAACTCATGCACACACATAATAATATTAAAGTATTACATAGCATTTGAAATTTAATCACACACATCAATAGTTCATTTATGTATGATATCGAGTTCATATAATTAGTCTCTTGGAGGATTCGCACGAATTAATGAAATGCAATGGCTATTACAGTATAAACAAAAATAAGCAAATGTTTTACCTAGGATTTTGAATGTTGACGTAGAATTTTGTTCTTTGGAGGCTGCTTTCGGTGAGGATATTTCCATTATAATATATATATATATATATGAGATTCCTCCTGATTTCTCTTCTTTTTTTAAAAGCAGGGTTTATTAGTGGTTTCCTTACATTAGGTATAGTCAGACTAGGTTGACTTGTGGGATTTTTTACCATTGTTATGTGAGCAGCTTCTTTAAATTTTCTTCTTTGTACCTTTTCTTTTCTATCTAATATATTTGTATTTTCCCAATTGTACATTTGTTCATTGGTACATACATGGTCTTCTACCTTGGACAAATTTTTTTTCTCTCTCCTAATCATAGTTTGTATTTTTGCAAGTACTTTTCAATGGGGTGACTCATCTCATCAACAAATGTTTTTCCACATTCACGTGTGTATTTCATAGATGCATTTTTTTTTCTTTTCAGCATTTCAGATTTGAATTCCTCATAGTGTGGTATGGCTCTGAAAAGGTGTTCTGATGTTATACTGATGCATATTTTTCTTAATTTGTCTGCTACTTTTTGTGTGTAAATGTACACTACAATACCAATAACTGTTTTTGATTTGTATTGTCTATTTCAGTTTTTTTTAATAACAGCTGATGTAAAACCATGTTTCATAAAGTGTTTGTTTGATATAGACCTTTTCTTTTTTAAAATCACTGATTTCTGAACAAAATGCCTTTTGTTTTGTTCCATAGTGATAGTATAACACCATGTTTTGTGTTTCTGGTGTGATTGTATGTATATAGGGGTTTTTGGTAAACTGTAGTTTTGATTTTGTCATGAGGGAGTTTTGTCACAAAAACATCTAAGGATGCCAATTTTCGTCCATATTGTGATTCTCTGGTGAATTTAATTAAAGGCTATATGTTGTTGATGTGTTTCCAGAAAGTTGGTACTAGTGCTTCACCATATTGCCATGCAACAAATATACCATTTACATAGCAAAGTCAACCTTTAGCTGGATATAGAATCGGTTTTATGGCTGTGGTTTCAAGTTCTTCCATGTAAATATTGCTAATCAGGGGTGACAATGGTGAGCCCATAGCCACTATGTAATTTTGTTGGAAGAATTCTATGTTATATTGAATGTCAGTTGTTTTTATACTGAATGTTAATAGTTTCATTAGACTATCAATAGGAAAAGTTACTGGTTTGTAAGCTATGATCACCATTTAATCTTTTTCGTACAATAGATAATGCTTCTTCACATGGTACATTTTTAAATAAACTTTTCACATCAAAGCTTACCATTAAGTCAGTTTTTTCGATTTTTATTTTCTTATTAATTCTACAAAGTGTCTACAATCTCTGACAAAGAACTGGGTCTTTGTATGCCAGAGGACTAAGAACTTTGAGAAGAAACATTGACAAATTTTAACAGGGTAAATTTTTAGAACGAACAATAGTTCTTAATGGAACATGATTCCTATGGATTTTAGGTAAACCATGAAGATAGGTCATTTTGCATTCAATATACATATTAGATGATGAAAATCGTCCAATATATAAATATATATTATACGCGGTTACAATTTGATGTCTAACGTTCAAGCTTGGTTGAATAAACTATAGTCTGTTACAATATGTATAAAGAAACAACACAAAAAACAGCTAAAAAGAGAAAAATAATTCTTCTCAATATATTGTAGCAGTGCAAATAATGAGAACTATGGGGGAGGGGTAATAGAAACCATGATCTCAAGCAGGGACTTGTTGACATGATGTGCAATGTTGGCACCAGCATATCACCAAAAATAACAAGTGAGATAGAAATTTTAAATATTACTCATTACTTATTTCAAAATAAATTATATTTTAGTTTAAATGTTACTTATATTTTATATATGACTCTTAAATAAATTAGTTACGATCTTTTATTTGTTATTATTCTTTAAGATTTTATTCTATTTGGATCTTAGTTTTTTTCTTTTATTTGTTATTTTTTTAAGAAAAAAGTGATGAAACAAAATTTCAAATTATTTTTTTAGCCATCTGTGCTGTGAATTACCAGTGTCTGTGTGTATGATTTCATCACAAAGTAATAATTTAAATGATATGTAGATTATCTCAAGGAAATTGGTTAATAATAGAATAAATTGTCTATATTTTCTCTTTTCAACAATCCCCAATGTCCCTGTGGTCAGCTCAGACATAATGGCATTTGTCATATATCTGTATAGGTGTATATGTATGGATATTTGGATGATTCTATAAAAAAAAATTGGAAGGCATAAAATGACCTTTAAAGTCTACATACTTTATTTTATTTATATAATTTAAGATGATCATTTATTAATTATCAATATACTCATATTACCTGTTGTTTGTGAAAACTGATTATGATCACCATTCATATACGATCCCCAACATTTTTAGTATAGAATTCTTTTATAATTATTTTTTACACTTAGATATATGTATTCAGATAAAATATTGATGACTGGTTTTTATAGGACGCTCTAAGTTTGTTTTAATGACTAGCTTAAATACGGTTATAAAAGTTGACATTTGAAATAATAGCGATTATTACTGATGATGCCATTATGTAACTTATATTTACTTATATAAATTTTAATGCTGATATTTTGCTTATTTTCTGTGTTCGTTAAACAGAGATGCTTTTGTTAATAACTGTAATGATTATTTATTATTTTGATACTTTTCATGATTGTGATTGATATCATTCTTGACCCTCTTTTATCCATACCATTTAATATTACAACCCAAGTCTAAACCCTATAATAATCATATTCTACTGGACAGGGTTATACAATGATCACACAACTTGAATATAACTGTATATCTAAGAAACAAAAGTGTATTTATGCAAAATTAGAAAAATTTAATTCATCATCATCAACCATTATCAATCCACTGCAGGATGAAGGTCTCTCCACATTCAATCCATCTTCTCCGATCTTTAGCTTCTTTTCTCCACAACACCCCTGCACATTTTCTTATTTCATCCATCCATCTCACATGTGGTCTCTTTCTGGGTCTTTTACAATCTCTTGGAATCCAGTTTAAAATTTCAATTGTCCATCTATTATCATTTCTTCTATCAATATGTCCAGCCCAACTCCATTTCAATCTTTTATTTTTTTCAATAACGTCAGTAACACCTGTTTGTTGTCTAACCCATACATTGCGTTTTCGACCTCTTCTTGTTACTCCCAACATACATCTCTCCATACTTCTTTGAGTGGTCTGAAGCCTCTGTATTGCTCTTCTATTAAGGGTCCAAGTCTCAGATCCATTAGTAAGAACTGGTAAAACACATTTGTTAAAAAACCATCCTTTTCAAACACATAGGCATATTTCTTTTTAGTATCAAGTTATTTCTACCAAAAGCACTCCAACCAAGTTTAATTCTATGATTAATTTCCTCCATTATGTTTCCACCTGTATTAATAATCTGACCAACGTATTTGTAACTGTTAACTTCTAATTCTTCATAATCAATTTTTATTTTCATATTTTGAGCAAATCGATTAACATTATTTAGTCTTTTTAACATTTATCTTTAGTCCTACTTTTCTACTTTTATCTGCTAACTCCTGCAACATTTCCTGCAGCTTTAAAGCATTATTTGCAAAAACAACTACATCATCTGCGAAATCTAAATGACTTAAATACTCTCCATTTACTTTCACTCCTTTAGTTTCCCATTTTAATTCCACAAAATACTTCTTGCAGCACTGCTGTAAAAAGTTTTGGAGATATGGAGTCACCTTGTCTTACACCTTTCTCAATGTTGATTTTTCCAGTATCATTATGTAATCTAATTGTTGCTGTTGCATTTTTATAAATATTATTTAAAATATGACAATATCCTGGATCTATACCTTGATGATCCAATGCTTTAATCACTGAAGAAATGTGTATAGAATCGAATGCCTTTTCATAATCTACAAATCCAAAACATAATGACAACTCGTATTCATTTGTTCTTTCTATGACTTCTCTCAATACCTGGATATGATCTATTGTACTAAAACCACTTTTAAATCCATCTTGTTCTCTTGGTTGGTGGAAATCCAAAGTTCTCTGTAAACGAGTTGTAATTATCTTGGTAAAAAATTTTATATAAAACTGACAAAAGGCTGATAGGTCTGAAATTTCTAATATCTTCTTTATCACCTTTTTTAAATATTAATATTATTACTGCATTCTTCCAATCTTCCGGTACATCTTTATCATTTAGACATTTGGTATATAACTTTGCTAAAATTGTTTCTATTTCTTCACCTGCTTCTTTTAATATATCAAATATAATTCCATCATTTCCTGGAGCCTTTCCTTTCTTCATACATTTAATTGCATGCCTCACTTCTTCATTTAAAATTCTGGGCAATTCGGAAGATGTAATAGATATAGGAGGTACTTGTTCTTTATTACTATATAATTCTTGATAAAAATCTTCTATCAATTTCATGATGTCATCTCTCTTTTTAGTAATAATTCCATCTTTTTTTCTTATTGCAGATATAAATTTCCTACCAATACCAAAATGTTGTTTAACATTCTTGAGACTTTTATTTTCTTCTACAGCTTTCCTTGCTATTTCACAGTTATACTTTCTTATATCATTTTCAACTCTTTTCCGTACCATTTTACAAAATTCGAGATATTCAATTCTTTTTAATACATAATTTTTGTATATCTTTATATTCCTTCTTTTCTTCATAAATTCTCTAGTCTCAGTAGAAGTTTTATTAGTCAATTGCTGCTTTTTTCTATCAGCTATCTTTGTTGCAGCTTTTAAAAGTGTATCAGTTATTTTTATATTAATTTCATTCAAATATGAATCATGTTCAAAATCTCCTAACACCTGAAACCTATTTGTAAGTTCTAATTTAAATTCATTAGAATGTTTCTGAAGATTAGGAATATCAACTGTAAATGTTGTTTTTCTTAATATTTTTTGTCTCTCTAGTTTTACATTAACACGTAACTTACACCTTACTAATCGATGATCACTTCCTATGTTAAATTTATTAAGAACCTTACAATCTTGAAATATGTATTTCCTGTTAGTCAAAACATAATCCAATTCTGCTGTACCTTCATTTGGATGCTTCCATGTCTATTTCCTTTTAACATTTTTCTCAAAAAATGAATTCATAATATAAAGTTTTTTTTCTGCAAACTCCACAAGTCTATGTCCTCTCTCATTTCTATTACCATAACCAAAATTACCTACAGCAATTTCATCTTTCATTTGTCTACCAATTTTAGCATTAAAGTCTCCCATAACAATTTTAAAATGTTGTTTACTCTGATCAAAAGCCTTTTGTACATCCATATAAAAATCTTCTACTACTTCATGACTATGAGAACTTATTGGGGCATAAACCTGAATTATCTGCATTTGGTATCTGCTATTAAGTTATATAACTAATCTTGCCACTCTGTCCGATACACCATCAATCTCCACAATATTGTTCTTCCACTTTTTATTTATAATGAATCTTACTCCACTTGTATTTCCAATACGTGTGCCTTTATAATAAAGTATATGTCCACTTTTTAAATCAATTGTTTCTTCACCTTTTCTTCTAACTTCACAAAGTCCAATAATGTCCCATTTAATATAAGACAGTTCTTCTTCTAATTCTTGCAATCTTCTTTCACTTGAAAGTGGTCTGCAGTTGTAAGTATCTAAATAAAAAGTCGTCATCAAATCGCAGCCTGGGTCCACAATCAGGGGATTCTTAGCACCCTCTGCCTTCGGCTACCAACCGCTGCCTTGGTTGGTGACTTTACAGCATCCTGGGAATAAGGGCCATGCTTTATTTTTGTCTGTTATAATTGTTTATATGTATTGGAAAAATATTTATCATTTACACAAACATTCATTCTGCCTTATCAGGCACTGAGAAGAAAGACCATGGTGTTTCTTGATCTTAAACTCAGAGATAAGAAGCCAATAATCTTACCATGCTGGCTAATGTGTGTTGGTGAGCAGCTCATCCATGTTCGTATACACTATGAATAATCACATAGTAATAACAGATGCAACGATAAGAACGTATGGAGTGGACATTAGGAATTTGCCCTGCTCGGTTCCTTTAGGGCCTCCAAGAAGAATCAAAGGGTCTCCTTTCAGTTAATAGCAAACTCCTTTCTGCAGCCAAAATAAAAAATAAAAAATATATAAAAGTTTAATAGCTGAGGAGTTGGTTGATGCAGTAGATTGAAGCGTGTCTGTGTGTGAAATAATGACCTCGACCATGAGTTTTGATTCCACATGAAATACATATATTAGAGATCATTTATCTTTTTCACATGTACGTGGTCAAGTATATCGGTTATATAAGATATCACGGATAGCTAAAATGAGCTTGAAAGTATGTATTCAAACTCTCTATAATTAAAAGTTTAATTATTAAATTTTAGTTGATTTATACTTTATAATATAATGAGGATGGTGGACATAAAAAAAGAATAAAGCAAATTTGAGATGGAATGAATGTGGATTTTGTTTAACTGTGCTTCCTGTACTAGTAATGAAGGAAGAATTTTGTCATTAACTTGAGCAATTAGATGGATTTGGTTTATCTTAGGCACTGCATTAATCCTCTTTCAATGTTATATAGTTTTTAGTCTCTATATCACAACAAGAAGCAAAATATAGTTATCAATGTTTTTATATTTATCAGCTTAGCACTCAAAGAGGCAAAGATTAAGTTTTAGTGAATTCCCAATGTTTGTATATTATTAAAATCCGCTTCAAAGTTTAAAAATTGCATGGAAGTTACAAGTCAAACTTTATTTTTTAATGCTTTGAACGAAGAGTTCCCAAATTGGTCGATATCGCCTCCCGGGGTCGATTTGAACTTTCTAGGAGTTGATAGTTTCAATAAAATAATTTGAGGTTGATGACAGCAAAAATAGACTCCCTTACTACGGCTATTTGTTTGATACTTCAAAATATCTATGATTCCAATAGGTATCTAATTAAGAAGTAAAATAATTAAAAAACACATTTTTTGATAAAAACATATTACATACCAAACATGCAAATAAAAGTAGGGGGATGTGTCATTAAAAAAGTCACATGTAAAAATGCATGAAAATACATGTAGTACAAACATGTATGTGCAAAGCAAGTATAGACATATAAAATGTTGAATGTCTGCCTTTGCTCTTGTTGGGACGAGACGATTTTCGAAATTAGCAGAATCTATCAGTCTTTTATGGTCACGCTTTCATAAAACACTATAAATTAGTTTGTTTGATGTGACATATATTTCTTTATTTGAACTTTAAATATAATTATTTATTGAGGAGCAGTACTACAAAAAAGAAAATCAGAGGACACAGTTCATTTATTCGAGTTTGAACAAAAATCTTCTGTTTCAAGTAAGTACATACTTTGTTGTTTTTTATCACAGGGGCTGACGAAATTGTTTGTTTTGGTGTCATATTGAATTTTTAAAAAAACTGACTTGAGACACAATTTTTACGATAACTTCAGTTTCAATAATGTTAGAGCAAAAAATTTTACATTGGTAGAAATTAAATGAACTAAGGAAAACAATAAGGCTAAGACAAATAATAAGGAAAAAAGAAATTTCAACATCTGACCTAATTATTACTTTATTGTTTGTTCATAATTTCTAATTTATCATTAATTCATTTTAAATTATATCTTCATTGATAATTTTTTTGTATTCCTCACAAAATTATTTTTCAAACTATTTAAAATACATTTTAACTGACATAATCGATAGCTTCAGAATCTCCAAAACTAGTCGTATAAGAATTCTTCATTTTTATCTTGTACCCCAAAAGTTAACAAATCTCAAAAGTGTCTATAAAAAAATATTCATCCTAATAAAAGATACAAAACATGTCATTTCCAGAAGGTGGACATGCATTTATTATCATAGCAATTGGCTTCTTGTCTATCTAAAACTAGAAATTGTAGGCTACTGTCTGAATCAATGATAAAATGAGTTTAGTGTCTTTATTTTATTTTTTTGTGTACACCAGTTATGTTTATATTTTTTATGTATACCAATGATGCTATCTTGTTATATTTATTGTACCATAAAGATATAATTTATTTGTATATAGCTCATTTGCTAGACTTGAAAATAATGTGATGCAAGATGTGGCAAAACTACTGACTCCCCAGCATGAGTATCAAGGCATAGGCAGAAATCAGAATTTGATTCTTTGCCTGCATACAATTCCTTGTGGTATATACATAACCATTGTGACTATCAACATATACACACAACATTTGAAATATCTCTATTTTTTTAAGTGCGTATATTTTTACATGGTACTATGCCCAGTAAATTTTATGATTGCTTTATCAACTGCAATTTTTCTGTACAACTGATAATCAATCTACCTCTTGAGAATCATTATGTCTATAAAATAAGATTGCCTCAAACTTGGATGACCCAAAATTATATTGTACATAAACCACTTTGTTATATTTGAATATAAATTTATATACTGTATGATAAAGAGCATAAATGCTTTAATATATCCTTTATATACCACACTGACTCACCAATACAAATGCAAACACATTAATAAATTATACCGTTTATCAAATAATTAAAATATTATTCAAATAATTAAAAAATTAAATATGAAATCTTACGACCGATTATGATGAAAGCCTTAAAATACAAATCATCAGTGTACTTTTAATCCATTTTACTAGCTAATCTGGCTGATAAAGCAATTCTGCCTTTGTTGACTTCACATAATCTTGTAAACTCACCAGAAAAGAAAAAAAATTAAATGCACCTATTAATAAAAAAAATTCAAATTTTATACAATTTCAAATTGTGATTTACCATTTTAAAGAGGAAATTAAGCAGCAACAAATACTGGAATTTCTGTTGACATCATGCCTATTGTTTTCATGCAATTTAAAAAAAGAAAAGAAAATATCAACGAATGAGCTATCACAAGCTATGGCCCGCTACAACCGATCAACCCGTTTTAATAAAAGTTTTTATTCCTTAAGATAATAGTATGACTAAACCAAAACAGAAATGCAGACAGTACAGTTCAGATTACTTGAAGCTAGGATTTATGCCATCATTATCAAATATTTACCAATGTGTCTCATATGTGAAAAAGTCTTTAGCAACATGCTATGAAATCTTCAAAACTAGCAGATCATTTGAACAGAATTCACTCTGACAAAATAAAAAGGATTTATCATACTTTCAATCACTTAAAGATAAAATTGTGAAGACAATTACAATATATAATATGTTTGTTTCATCATCGAAGCAAAGTGATGATGAATTAATGGTATCGTATAACATATCTCTACTCATTGCAAAGTCTGGAGAGCTACACACCATAGGGAAGATACCGGTTCTACCAGCTGTCACAGAGGTATTGAACACTGTATTCCACAAACTTGCACAATATGTTATAAAAAAGATTCCTTTGAGTAATAATACAGTTCAAAGACGTAACCATAAAATTAGTCACAATGTAGTGTGATCATTTGCAAAAAAAAAAAAAAAAATTTTTTTTTCCTCCAATTCTACAAGAACCCGTAATGAAGATTTGTTGCTGGTGTACGTTGTGTACGTTCATTTTATTCAAGATCAGAAAGTGCATGAAAAGCTGCTTTTTATTAGAACTTTAGAAACTGACACAAAAGGCGAATCGATTTTTAATTTATTGGAGCTATTTTTCAGGGGAAAAGCAATTCTATTGACAAACATAATATCTGTTGCGACAGATGGAGCATCAGCTATGGTTGGTCGTTATTACAGTTTCATAAGTTACCTAGAATAATATGCGCATTGAGTGGCTGCATGTCACTGAATAATCCATAGGCAACATTTAGTAGCTAAGAACTTTAGCGACAAACTGTATCAATCGCTTCAGTTTTTTTATAACAGCTGTGAACAAAATTTGAAGTAACACTTTGAACACTAGACTGTTTGCTCGATATTCAAGGAAACGATGAAGATTTATATCGATTGGTTCCCCATACTGAAGTCCAGTGGATTTCAAAAGGTTTATGATTGGCAATTATGCACTTTTTCATTCTGTTTTAGAGTTCATGGAGAAAGATTCCAGTTTGAAAGAAAATTTACTTAAGAGTAAAATATATTGCTTATTTAACTGATTTATTTGGCAATATTAATGATGTTAATTTACAACTGCAAGAAGACAATTTGAATTTCATCAAAGCAAAATCAGTCATATTTGTTACCAGATTAATATTTTATGCAAAATATTGCAAGATTTAAGCTTTTTAAGTTCCCCAACTTATTTAAGATATGCACAATCCAAGAAGAAAGCATCTTGCTGTACGTCAACGACTTGGAGACTCTTCACTTAGATTTCAAAACTAGGTTCGAAGATATTCTATCATTGGAAATACCGAACTGGATAATAAACCCATACACCACTATTGCAGAACCAAATATAATTTTGCAAAATGAAATGATAACCATCAACACGAATGAGGATCTCAAGGTACAAATCAAACAATGCTATTAAAAGTTTTAACTGCAACAAGATATTCTACTTCTGTACCCGGTAATATAGACTGTTGTAGAAAATTATTTATTGGTATTTCCATCATCGTATCTGGTAGAGAGAGTTGTTTCAGTGTACAGTAATTTTAATCCTGCTTCAGAACAGACATCGATTGCATATCACTGAAGGTGGAGATTTGAGAATGCTACTCACTAATTTAAAAACGGACATAGATAAGTTGTTGATAGATCACCAGATGCACCCATCTCTTTAAATTTAGTTTTCTAAGCTAATTTATTTGGTATTCTAATTTTTATAAGTCTGATTAAAATCTTTTGTGGTTGTAATTGTGTTGATGTTTATTTTTTTCTGAATATGTTGATGTTTTCATTTCATTTTTATGTATAATAAAGTGATTTTAATATTTGTACTTATTTTGAATTTACATATTTATTTCATAAATGTCAAAAATTAAAAAAAAACTCTGCTAGTATTTTTTGCTTTAATTTTTGTTAGTGCAAGTTTCGATAATGTTGCCCAAGATAATGCCATATTCCATAATCCTTTTATCTTTTTCAATCATTAATTACAAGTGATTAAAATGAAATATCTAATATCAAATACTATACAAATTTATTAATTTGAGTAAGTAGTGTAAATGACTAGGGGGGTTGACGGTTTTAAAAAGTTTCTGGTAAAGGGTCTACGGCCGAAAAAAATTTGGGAACTCTTGCTTTAAAGTAAAAAAAATGTTTTGTCTCATTGAAATGAAAAAAATAATTTAACCGAATTTAAAAAGATAATAATCAAACAAACTTTTATATTTCTTTAGAAAATGAAGACATCTTCATTTAATTTAAACTGTTTTATTTGCAGCATGATTTGTGTTTTAGGATTTAAAATGTAGCCTTTTTCTTTTAGATAATTGTTGATAATTCTTATATTCTGAAACCTATTGAAAGCTCCAGCGTGGTTGTTTGAGTATAAAACTTTTTTCAGCTTATGGAATGTGAAATGGTTTATTTTGTAAAATTTCGTTTTATAACGTTTTTTTATTTCATTTTCTGAGACGGAGAGAGATTTTATTTTATTGTTCAACAAATAATAAATTTTGGAGGTGCAAAAACGTTCAAAATGAAGACATAACAAATGTGAACCCATGTAAGTGGAATAAGAAAATATTTGCTTTCAAATGCATTTTGTTATAGTGATTAAAAGTTTATTAAATACAAAGATTATATGAATGATATGCTCTGGTAGAAATGGAAGCTCTTAATGACATTTTTATTTATTTATTTTTTATTTTAAACTCCTTAGATTTTATGATCATTAATAGTTGTCCAAGTAAAAAACAAAGTACTCTTTGAAATTAGCTGTTTTTTATAACAATTATAAAAATTTCTGCGCAGAAAAGTACCAATAAAATGGTTGTTCCAAAACACTCTAATGACTTCTATGACGTCAAAAATAAGATTTCTCGGTCAAGCGTTGTTAGCCGAGAGGTCGCCTTGCAAGCAAGTAGTTGGTTGCAGACGGTTGAGGTTTCGCCTCCCGGCCGATGCTATGACATATGAAAAATAATAATAATAATAATAATATTTCTAAAATTCGAAACTCAAAAATACTTTATTGTAATAATTATTGAGTTTATAAAACTGTAATAAATTAATACTATTGTTATTTTTGGTTTATAATAAGCAAAAATTATTATAACTAAAAATATGAAAAATAAGGTTGAAAGAGAGAATTGAGCTTTTTTCTGAAAACTATATCTAGATAAAATATGAATCTTATTTCGATAAACATATTGATCAAAATTTTTATCAGAAGTATTAACAATATTAATAAAAGAACTCAAGAGATTTTAAGCTGTAACAGTTTGAGAAAAAATAGTATCAAAATTAGCCCTTTGGTATTCAGATATCTAGAGTTGTAGATGTTTTAATGTAAAAGATTTAGTTAGCTAAAAATTAAAGTCTTCCAAAATTTGTTAAACATTAATTAATCTTCTCTTAACATTTGGAAAAGTGGGAGTATTAACAAACAAACTTTCTTTTTATATTTTTTCTGTAGCTTTATTTGGCTTAGTTAAAATGAAAATATATCGTTTACTATTTATACATACATAGAACAGCACATATTAAAACTATTTCTTTATAATAGCAAAACTATATTGAAAAATAAAATATTTTAAATAAAATATATTACAAAAAAAGTATTCTATATACATTTTTTTAAAGGATTATCAACAAAAATTAATAAAAATCAAAACATCAGAAAAGTGTTTGACTTATTAATAGATTCTTAACTAAAGTTGATTTAAATATTTAACCAAATATTTAATAAAAATGTAAGCTATTATACACTTCATATTAACTTCAATTTTATAACTGGAAATGCAAAAAATTCAAAATTGAATTTTTATTTAGATTATATATATATATATAGTATTTGGGTACGTTTGTATCTAATAAATAACATTTTTTTATTATTGACTTTTATGTAATTTTTTCAAAGAAGAAAAAAATTGTATTAACGCACGCCTGAAAGTTTATAATAATGGTATTTTACTTATCATTATATATTTGAGAGAATAGCCTAGGTAGTTAGAGTTTTACTTTCGAATTCCATGCCACTATTGACATTTGTTATACCAGAAATACTTGAATAAGAGAGGAGACTATATTAGACTAACTGTCCGCTTTTATTAAAAATTATAATGTATTTGAAAAGTTTAAATAAAGTTTGAATTTTTCTAAAGAATTTAACATTTAATTCAAGATGTTGGAAATAATTTAACGTCCAATTGCCTATAGTGGTTAATGTTTTGTTTTAAAAAAAGAGAATACTTATAGAAACCATTAACGTAAATAGACCTCTCATGTCTTAATTTAATAATAATAATAATTTCAGTTGCTTGTTTTTGATTTTGTATACTCCATAGTTTATTATATTTACAAAATTTTCAGATAAAAGTTTCTTTCATTATTCATGATAGTTGCACCTATATATACAATAACAAAATGGCAAATGTCAATCATTGTTTCTATAAAAAAAATACAAGAGACTTTTTATAATTACAGTAATAAATTTTAATAATTTAAATGAAGAGAAGAAAAAATTCAATCTTACCAGTTTTGCTACCAAAACCAGGTTAATAATACCAAAAAACAAATATCACTTTTATCATATCCCAATATCACCTTCTCTTTACATGATGCTGTTTTGACTTAAATACAAAATTAATTATAAAGTTATTGAAATGATTAGTAAAAGAAAAACAAATATGTCAGAAGTGAAATTACGGACATATAAGTTATTTATTTAAAATAGCAGAATAGAAATATGTAAAACGGATTATGGAAGACAAAGAATTACGGATAGAAAATTTGATAACAAGCCAGATCATAGATAAATAATGAGCACATATTGATTGGTAGAAATACAGAAGAACCGACCATTGGAGTAATGAGAAAATCAAGTAAATGAACAGGTAAATCCGTCAAGGTCTGAAGACACGTCACACAGCAAATAAAAAGACTTTTTTATATGCGTATTGTAGTTAATCAGTTTAAAAGTAGCGTGTACTTATGTAGAGGGCGTGACGCACGAAGCTAAGAAGACTGTCACACTAGCTCAAGAAGAAGTTCAAAATATTGTAGGAAAAATTTTAAAAGATTTCATTTCAATTATTCTAGGACCCAAGAGTAATTGTTACAATCTTGTAGCAGAGTGTTTTCTAGTTCTTAATCTTGTTTATTAAGTGTCTAAAATTGACTAAGTGCAACGGGAAGGATTTTATAACCTTCCCAAGATGGATGCTGACTGTCAAAGTCAGAATAAGCAAGCATTCAGTAGTATTAAACTTAATGACATATTGAGAAGTGATCAAGTAATTCCGGAAGTATTTAAACAACCTAAACCAGTTTAAAACAGTTCAGAAAGATGTTTAGAGGTGAAAGAACTAAAGGAAGTTCAGAAAAAAATTAAATTTGAGGAAAATAAAAAACTATTCTAAAGGAAAATTCAAACGGTACCGAAAATACGGTATATATTGTGTTAAAGATCAATGAAAACATTGAGATATAGCAAATTAATGTTGATACAATGAAACGTAAGCTAAATCTCAATGATACTCCCAAGTTTCATGAAAATCTGTCGGAAAATAAAGTTGGGGGAGGGGGGGTCCGTCACAAAACTACTAAAATCTAAAACGATAAAAATTAAAAATCACGGGAATTTTGTCACAAAAGAGGTCGCTGTGCCCAAATTCACAATATAGAAGCAGAACTGGACCGAAACAAAGACAAATATCACCAAAGAGACTCTACATTGATCAATATAAGAATAAATATACCAAAGGACAAACTAAAAGTACACAAAGTAATTATCTAGACAAAATCATGACAATTAAAAGTTAAAGCTTAAAAAAAAAAATAAGGAAAAAGTTACAGAAGTCCAGCAGTATCCAGTCGAACATGCTGGTGAGAGCAATAATGCAGAAGTAACACTTCCAATGTTTGCAGAAAAGTTAAGAAGGATACAAAGACTTCCAAATGGCAAGGTTTCAATACCCCATATACCAATGAATTTGAAATGGAGCAGGGGTTACAGGCCTTGAGGCAAAGCTAGAGCTAGTGATCAGAGGTCATGAAAACAATCTGAACAATGCAAACTATGGGGGGAATAATCATGCTGGCTTCTCCCATGAGAATAAGTTTGAGACATGCTTAATATATCATAATGTTAAGTCAAGTATGGACAACTTTGATCAGAATAGAAATAATTTAATTCCAGGAGAATTTCAATCAGTCAAGATGAATTTAATAATAGAATTCCTCAGAAATTATTTAATTCCTTTTTTAGCTTCCAGATTCAGAATGCTTTAACATTGAGCACAACGAATAAAAAAATATGAACTTTTCATATTTCCAATAAAAGCTATTTATCTTAATCAAGAACTATTATCATTGATTCAATAAGAAGGGTCTACTATCACCCTAACAAAACATATGGCACACTAGAATTTGAGAACACTTTAGCCAAAAAAAGATTCAAAAGATCTCAAATGTTTCTAGATGAAAAATATTTAGTGAAAATTGACCTGCAGAGACCAAAATTGATAACTGGCATGGTGCAGAATTGTATATGGCATTTGAAAAAGATGAATTGCAGGGACTATTAGTACAGTTTGGCTCTATTCAATGATTCACTTTCCTAATGGAAAGAAGAGCAGGGATTCAGCTGCCATCTAACAATGCAATATTTACAATGAGGTTGACTAAAGGCATCAGTCCACTGGATATATCATTTGTTCTTAAGCAGAATAAAAGTCAAATATATGTAGTAATTTGAGGAATTCAATCTCAGTGTTATGGATGTGGGGACACTGGCCATTTAAGTAGGGTCTGTCCAAAAAGATTATGCACAGAATGTGGACAAAGCTATAGTGGATTTCACAAATGTACAATAACATCAAGCAATCCTTCACTAATAAATCAACAATTAGAACTGGAATTACAAGAATCTCAATTAAAAGATAACAAAGTGAAACCAAATAAGCTACATTATAAGGAAAATCAAGAAATCTTGCACAGTAGATTTGAAGATGGGACAAATGCATGTCAAGTTAGAGATACAGCTGAAGAGATAAAAAAACAACCAGCACAGGCAGAACTGACCAGCTTTGAATCAATACAATCTGAGGAGTCTGAAGGCACATTAGAAGTAATTGGTCAATTAAAAGAAGTTAACATGTTCAGTGATACTGAACTAAGTGAGAATTGTTCAACTCAAATGGGTAAAATGACACAAGGGGTAAGTTTCAAAAGGAAAAATCAGAATGGCCTGTCTCGCAAAGTGATGAGCATAGTATTGTGGGCTCAAACATTGAGCTGTGTGGTGAGCAAGAGAAGAAAACTGAGGGTCTCTCAAAGAGAAAGAGAAAATGGAAAAGAAGGTAGCTCAACACGAGTCAGGAAATGAGATGAAAACTGAATCAGAAGATCAGATAATCAATGACCCAGAGGTAATGGAACATGATATTTTATCTCAACACATGATCTTCAAATGTATTGTTGAATCTAAAGGGGCATGTCTTTTTGGAAATGAGTATGCATGTAGCGAGAGTGAGGTAGGCAGGTAATCTCAGAAGAGGCAGATAATCTAGAGAAAGAAATCAATAACATAGAAGAGCAATGGAGCAATGAGGCTCATAGCAACAGGCCCAGAAGCAAGCAAGGTGAAGTAGTGTAGGTTATCTCAGAAGAGTCTGATAATCCATCAGAAGAACTTGATAACATAGAAGAGCAATGAGGCTTGTAGTGACAGTTCCGGAAATGAGAAAGTAATGGCTGTCTAAAGGAAATGCAGCAACAAATTAATACTAGCCCTGTGTGTAGTGATGAAATGGCTGAAATCACAGATGATGAAGAAATAAGCTCACAAGAGGAAAATTTTGAAGAAATCTCATAACAAGCAGCAATGGAAATTCAGAAATGTTTTAAAGTATGAATTCCATAGATGTGGGTTATTCAAAGATATGGCAACATGGATGAAGTGCAAAGGATCTGTGAATTAAAGGACTTGGCAATTCAAAGACTATTATGAATCAATGAAGAAGACTAGGGTTATTGACTGTGGTATTATCTCAAGATCTCTTTAAACAAATGTATTTACATCATGTAGCGGGTGACCAGTCACCTGCATTTTTTTTCTTAATAAAAAAAAAGTAGCGTGTACTTAAAATATTTTATTTTTTGAATAAACCTATATACTGTTGTAAATAATAAAATGGGGTGAAGGTTTTTTTTAATACATGACAGTTAACGTTTCTTATCCAAATTCTAGCTATTTTATATATATTATGGTGACATTTTAAGATAGCAAAAACTAAGTTTTGATAATAAAGTGTAACAAAAAGATTGCAATAAAACAATATAATATCAGTAATAATACAGATTTTTAAAAGTAAATCACTAATATTAAGTAATACGAATAATGCTAAAAATATTTAAGTGTTCATTTTAACATGATTATATATCTATAAATAAATTCAATTTATTATTATTATTACCTCCTACTGTCATTTTAATAGAACAAATAAGTCTATTATCACCATGACATTCGTATAAGCCTTGATTCTTAGGAAGTACTTTATGTATCTCCAAATATGCATAAAACTCTGTCTTATAAAATATTGTGTAATCATTGTAGACAATCTTAGTAGTGCCACTGTCAGTAGTCACAGTCCAAGTAATATCTTTTGCACTTAGGACGTCATTGCAGTAAATTTTTGCATTATCTCCTTCACCAAAGACTAGAGAACTTGTGTCAGGTTCTGTAAAAAATTGAATACAGTTACTATTAAATATTGTACTTATAAATAATATAATGACTTTTGGTACTATATATATTATATTAAACAGACTAATATTTAAAAAGACACTATCTTACAATAATTTAATTTAGAATTTGGCTTCTGTACACTTTGTCAAAATTTATTGAAACATAAACTCTATATTGCCACCCATTTTATCACATTAATTTTATGTTAGATATTGACTATTTTATTCACTTTATTTTATGCTTTTTTTGCACATTAGATATAGGGAATGCATTTCTCTGATTATTTAACACACTTTTATATCAAATAGTGTATATGCATTCATCAATTCTATTTCATATCTCTTTTATATTGAATATTATATTACTATACTTGTCTAAAGATCTCTGTAACTTAACTTTATGAACTATTCCCTCTTTACTTCCAAATAATAATATTACATTTTATTTACAATTTAATAGTGAATAGATTAATTGCTTTTAATAATCTATCCATTGTGAGGATTATAAAACCTTCCATAAGCATTTCTTAATAAAATTAAACACATACATAAATAATTACAATGAGTAAATATATATTTTATATAAATTATTCTTTTTTTCCTTGATATTCTCATCTAATATTTAAATTTCAAGATCAAGTCTATCATAAAAAAAGTTTATAAAATATAAACATTTTTAACCATATTAAACATAAATATGAAGACTATGGGATAGTTATTTAGTATAATGAAGATATTAATAATCAATGTATTTTATGTATTTATAGATTTCCAGTTAGACAGATTTTTTTTTCTTAAATTATTTTCATTTCTATAAATTAAATACTTTTATGTAATGCTTATTTTTGTCACTTTTCTAAAAATTAAAATAAATTCCATGCTTTTTTGGAAATGAAATAGTTATATCTTGCTTTAAAAAATATGGAATAACAAATTTTAAAAACTATATCACTATTGACAGCTATTATATATATATATATTGTAACGATATATATAAATATGTCGTTACATTAATTTAAAATAAAAACTTAAAAGTTCGCAAATAAAAATAAAAAACTAAACGCTAAAATTAAAATGTTTGTTAAACGTATATACATTCGCACAGATGCCAAACTTTAAAAATATTTTTTTTTAAAAAACAAATAAATAAGTATTTGAACGTACTTTTTTATAAAAAAAAAAGTACAAGATTTAAAAATAAAAACAGGTATTAATTAATTCTTGTAATCTGTAAATGGAAATGATTGTTTATAAATTGTTTGAAAAGCAAGCTAGCCTTGGGCTCTTGTATAATTAAAATGATCTGATGAAAGATAGATAAGAAAATAAAGAGAAATTAGCTTGACCAATGGAAGCACTAAGCCTTGGCTTGGACCCTAACGAAAGTGATGAATTAGTGACATTTTGTTGATTGAATCCACGTGGATTAATATAAAAAAGGGAAATACAGTTTTTTCTGGCAGTTCCAGCATTTTGTGTTTGAGAGATATGGTAGGACGCACATACCACACTCTCTATAAAAAAAATGAAAAGACTGTGATACCTTGAACCAGCTATTTCCATCTCCAGAACATTATCTTCCAATGGAGGCGTCGCGGGAATTAAAAGCAGAAACCTGGACTCTTCTACTGTAAGCTATATTGACATCAACTCTAAATTTAAAAATAATTAAGAACTTTCATTCAAGCTTATGAACTTCTATCCGACTTTTTTAAGTTTAAAATCAAATTAATAATGTTTAATTTTATATGTTTTCCGATTGATAAAAATCATTTCCATTTTTTTTTCTTATTGTATAAATTATTTATTGTTTAAATTTTAAATGATGAAATTTAGGTTGAGTATAGACATTGCATAGATTCGTTAGCGGTTGATTATGTTGAAGTTTTCACATTTGATTAGAATATATAGGTCAACGATGTTAATGTGGGCATCTTACGATGAATGACATCGGGCCTTGTGTATTCCCTTTTGCAATTGATGTTATCGATGATTTTGTATTTTGATCAATTGTGTTTAATTTGGATGTTTTTGACCGTGGAATCTGTGCAGCTTATCTATACTCAACATTTTAAAAACAAATTTATAAAAATAATCTGTGTGAATGTATTTAAATGTTAAATTTAAGTCGGGCATGAATGGCTATATAGTTTTGTAAAGTTATATTAAGGGAGGGTAATCTTAGGTTATTCATTTCATAGTTGAATTGGTTCAATGGATTGGATATATTTGTGTAATTGTAGATGTAGTATGAGATCCGCTATGGGCAGGATTATATATATATGCCACACACCTTCTGTTTGCCTATGGATGGGTTTGTAAGATGGCAAAGGATCGCAGTCCATTCCTATGGAGTTTTATGTTTATTGTTCTACTCACCAACAGATGTGACATTCCTGTTGGTGGAGAGACAATGTCTTCTCTAATTCTACTTATTGTTCAGATGTACATTCCTGACAGTATAGTATTTTGTGTTGTCATATGTTCATGCTACATTGAATACACAAATGTATCAGATGGATTGGCGCCGGTTTGATTGTGAAATTTGTTGCCTAAGGTTAAATCGGTGAAGAATATTTTCTTTTCAAATGCAGATCTATGTAGTCTATTCATACTCAACTGTCTAAATAAAATATTAAACTCATTGAAACTTAGTTAAATGTAAAATTAAAAGTTAATATAAAAATCTAAAATGTTAAACTTATTCCTCAAATTAGAATGATTTTATATGTGCTTAAATAAATATTTTTATGTGTTAATTTCTGGCAGTGGCTTTTATTTATTTATATTTAAGATATAAATTAAGATATAGATTTTTATCTCTGCGTCTCCACTGAGCTAGTGACTTGGGCTAACAATCTGAATATTTAAATAAAGTGGAATCTTAGCAGCGCGTATCTGCCTACTCTATAAATTTTTCTAGGTTTAAATGCCTAGATGGCACCTTGTAGAGCAGATATTGTAGTTTGCGGTTAGATTCGATCTGCACTTTCATTTCGATCGTTATAATATATATATATATATATTAAGCAATACTGACAAAAACATGTGTTTCCATTTTTTATCTCTATCAGCTTTAGTAGATAAAATTCTTTTTTATACTACACTATTTTAGTGCATATTAATTTTAAATGAAAATTGATATTTATGGCTGATATAATTATCTTTATTCTTTTTTTTTATTATTTTTTCATAATGGAACAATTAAAATAATTGATTTAATTTTTGAGCGAACTTACAGACAGCCATTTTTTACCTAATCTATTGAATAATTTATTATTTTATGTAAAACCTTCATGAACAGTAAGAACAAGTGAACTATAATATACAATGAAAATGTAAATGAGGATTATGCAACTAGTTATGTTCAATAGAATGATATTACAATAATATTTATTCAATAAAAAATTTTAGTGATATTGTCAAGGCAGATTAATTCCAAATTTTTACATTTTTAATTATTGCATATTTTTACATTGTCAAAACAATTGAGTGACAAAATTTAGTGCAATTTAACTAAAACAAAGTTCATGGGCTTGTGTATAATATAATAAATTATAACAAATAAAATAATAAAAATATTATTCATATATAAAAAATTCAATATCTTTTTTAAAAATATCATATACAATAACTATAACTTGTTTTAATATATATATATATATATATATATAATACATATTTTGGATGGCTTGTGTGACCAAGTCAAAATGTCAGTATATTAATATTAAAAGTTTTTAACATGGATGAAACCACAAAATATGTATTTTATATATTTAATCCGTGCAAATCTTCGTTTTAACATATATATATATATATTAAAACAAGTTATAAATTTCATAACTTGCCTTTAAGCTTGCATTTTATGATCACTGGATAGTGCTTTACCAATAACTCCAAACAAGCTTTGTTTACATAAGTGTCGAAAGAGATAGAATTATGTATATATATAGTACTGGGCATATCCCAACCCCATTCTAACTTTTAGTGTACATATGAGACATCAGGTGATAGTAGTTCTAACAGTGAGATATAAATACTAATTTTAATAAAAATGTACATTCAATAAACTAATTTATATTAACAGATTATAAATTAAGCAAGATCTGGAACATGGTTATTTTGTTACCATGCCAACAAACGTCAAAAGATTAATGGCTGCATACCTTTGAAAGAGTCTTTGTGCATCACTCCCAGACATAGAAAATTCCCAACTGGAAGGATATACAATCCCCAATCCATTACCTAACATATAACAACTCTCTAGGGCTCGAAAAAATTGTATCCCATTTGCTAGATTCAGCCCTCTTATCTCGGGTGATATAAAAGAAATTTAAGTCGCTCACTGAAATATATTTACTTGTGTTATATTTTCAGAAATGAAATAAGTATAATGCACACAACTAAATAAGTTATAAAATATTTATTACACATATCAATTAATATGTTTTAAATCCCATTTTCCCCTCACCAATTACATAAGTAAAAATAAATAAATCATTTAATCCGTTTCCCTTAATTAATTCATAAAGAATGTTTGGATGAATTGGTCTTAGTTCTATATCCACACAAAGATATTAGGCAATAATAATAAAAAATAAAAATAATGAGATCATTAAATATTTGCTCATACATGTATAAGGCAGAGGGTGCTAAGAATCCCCTGATTGTGGACCCAGACTGCCATTTGTTGACAACTTTCTATTTAGATACTTACAACTGCAGATCACTTTCAAGTGAAGGAAGATTGCAAGAATTAGAAGAAAAAACTGTCTTATATTAAATAGGACATTATTAAACTTTGTGAAGTTAGAAGAAAAGGTGAAGAGACGATTGATTTAAAAAGTGGACATGTACTCTATTATAAAGGCACAAATATTGGAAATACAAGTGGAGTATGATTTATTATAAATAAAAAGTGGAAGAACAACATTGTTGAGATTGATGGTGTATCGGACAGAGTGGCAAGATTAGTTACACAATTTAATAGCAGATACCAAATGCAGATAATTCAGGTTTATGCTCCAACAAGTTCTCATAATGATGTAGTAGTAGAAAATTTGTATATGGATGTACAAAAGACTTTTGATCAGAGGAAATAACATTTTAAAATTGTTATGGGAGACTTTAATGCTAGAATTGGTGAACAAATGAAAGATGAAAGTGCTATAGGTAATTTTGGTTATGGTAATAAAAATGAGAGAGGAGATAGACTTGTCGAGTTTGCAGAAAAAGAAAAACTTTATATTATGAATTCTTTTTTTGAGAAAAATGTTTAAAAAAATGGACATAGAATCATCCAAATAAAGATACAGCAGAATTGGATTATATTTTGACTAACAGAAAATACATATTTCAAGATTGTAAGGTTCTTAATAAACTTAACACAGGAGGTGATCATCAATTAGTAAAATGTAAGATATGTGTTAATGCAAAGCTAGAGAGACAAAAATTATTACAAAAAACAATATTTATAGTTGATATTCTTAATCTTCAGAAACATTCTAATGAATTTAAATTAAAACTTACAAATCGGTTTCAAGCATTAGTAGATTTTGAACATGATTCAGATTTAAATGAAATGAATATGAAAATAACTGATACACTTTTGAAAACTGCAACAAATATAGCTGGTAGAAAAAAGCAACAATTGATCAATAAAATTTCTACTGAGACTAGAGAATTTATGAAGAAAAGAAGGAATATGAAGATATATAAAAATGATGCATTAAAAAGGATTGAAAATCTCGAATTTTGTAAAATGGTGCAGAAAAGAGTTGAAAATGATATAAGAAAGTATAACTGAGAAATAGCAAGGAAATCTGTATATAATAAACCTTGGTCAGCAAACCCTTGGTCAGCCTCTATTGTCACTGGACACCCAAGTAAAATGTTTTTTTTCTTGTTTTTTTTCCCCAAGTTAAGGGATATGAAGCTGGAAATATAGTACATATTTCTGCTTCACCTAGTGCCAATGTCATCAGCACTAGTGTGGGTTTGAACCCAATCTTTATTAACTGACACCCATCTCATAATAGGTGGTAGTATATTTTAATCAATATTATAATCTTTTATATTTCATTAATCTTATTTTATAATTAAAACTAACCTTTTTATATTAGTTTATTTATTTTATATTTGTAAAAATGTATATTGTGTTTATTTTATCAAAATGAATTGAATCCTAGATATCTATAAAATGTTACAAATATTTCAAATTCTTTATTAAAGTTCATTTTCTTCAATAAATCAGTTGGTAACATTTTATATTTATCTTTTAATCAATGTACACTTGAGAATCAATTATTTAAACAATGTAATATTTTTAAGAAATATTTTGTAAAAGTTTATACCAAATATGTTTGAAAGTCATTGTACCAAATTTTTCTGAATAAAATCTACATTTTGTTAATCTAAATCATAATTAAATATATTTTGTTAGTACAATAACTGGTAAACTTAATATGCTTGTTGTTGTTTTTTTTAATTAGCAAATCAACCCTTGGGGCATGTCCATGCAGAGTTAGGGATTTTCCCTCCAAAGTGGCACCAACCTCACAGAACTGCTGAGAGCAGTTACAATTAGTGGAGGTCAGTGTAGATTTAATCCTTTAGATAAGACCAGAACACATAAATAGTGAAAAATTTAATTAATGATTATTGTTGAGTTTACTGAAGAGAAGTGATTAATCTATATATATATATCGTGCCTAAAGAAATGACGGGGTGAAAAGATCAGTTGTTTGCTTCTCAGAGGTCTGTTCCATCAACTCATCCATGCCTTTCCAGTGCTTAAACATCTAGCCAGAGACTGTCTGTGTCGAGGAAGCCTGCAAATAATCTAACTGTATAAATGTCTGTTTCCAGCCATGGAATGCGTACTGATTGATTCTGAGGTAACGTCCAATTTGCTGCAAGCCATTGATTCCATTTTACTTGTTTTCCAAATCAATACTAATTTATATTTTATATATCTGTGTGATCTTTATATGGCTTGGTTTAAAATGCATCTTTTAATTTTATTCAATTTAAAATATCAATTCTTATAAAATTTTACATTATTTTGATGCGGCAAATTAAATTAATTTTTGTCGGTTTGTTTAGATTATTTGACTTACTGAAATGGCCAACTACAAAATTCAATGAGCTATTAACTTTAAATCATCCCCCTGTTATTTGTTTTTAAGTTAAAAATCATTACAAGAAGACTTCCTTCCATAAATTAATTAATAGAAAGCTCATTTAGTTTTGTACCTCATATATAAATTTATTTCAATGATTGAAATTATTTTAAAAGTATCTTACTATTACCTCCAATTTAAAATAGCCCTGTAATTATTTCTGAAAGAATAAATAATTTTAGTGAATCAATTAAGTAAAATTTATCATAGAATTTTATCAATCTATATATTTCATACATATATTTTATTTGTCAGAAAATATTAAAATTATGCTTTACAATTTATTAGTTTGATATTTAATGCCCGTCTATGTTAATTAAAAATAGTCTTATTTTGTAATCTTTTATAAATTATTTAAGAACTTATTAATAAATGAAATATTTGTGAAGTGTGGTAAACAATTTATATTTTAGTTAATTCTTTTTTCTTTATTTATATATTATATTTATGATTCATTCATTAGTGGACTAAGGTTTGTGGGGACTTTCTATCGACATCAGGGAACTGATTATTTTAATCAGGAATTCATTGATTAATTTTGTTAGTGATACACTATATATATATATATATATAAATATATATATATATATATATATATATATATATATATATATGTCTAAGGCATTAATGTTTTATAGCTACAACCATTCATTTATTATTTTGCTTTGCTACTTACTCATCAAGACTTTTGGAAATTTAACTATGACCAGTCCAATCTTTCACACTCCCTCAAAGTAGATATAGTTCATACCAAGGGATTCTTTTCAAGCATTGCTATTAAGATGTATATGCACATCAAATATTATTATGATTATTTAGAGACATGTTTGGCTGGAGGGCTAGCATTTCTCATCATCTAGTTGTATTTACTAGGAAATTGTCTGTAGTAAAGCCACCCAGAGGGTCAATAACAGACCTGATTTATTTTGTTGTAATCTATAATAGCATATTGCCTTCTTCATCATTTTATATCTTTATTTAGCAAACCTGAAATGCTCTCTGCCATGATGGCACATCCTTCACAAACAATTTCGTTAATTAATTAAATCTGACTGTATAATTGTCAATTATTTATTTAAGAGCTATTTTGCTTCCCACACTCATTATATACAAATGACTTTAAATGTAATAGTGTTTTAAATGCCCATCTTTCATATTTTGTAATATATATATATATATATATACAAAATATATATATATATATATATATATATAAAACAAATTTATTTGTAATATCATATTTTATTGCTGATTGGTTTTGGCCGACCAATTAACAAACTTTTATATTGTTTGTCAAAGCCACATCAAAACGAATTAAATAAAATCACCAAGTTGTATAAACAAAGACTACTTATTTTGTACTAAATTCTTTAATAAATTCCTATAATATTGTCATTTAAATAAGCTTAGTTTGTCATCACTCCCAATCTCTAAGGTTAATTACTCTATTTGTTTATAATATTTATTTGATGTAAATTCACTTCTTTATAATGTTGCCATAAAGAATTATCATTATTACGGTTCAAACCATTAGTAATCGATCAAATCTTATCTGTACCATTCTGCAATCGTCAGAATCCATTAAATCATTGATTTTTCATATAAACCCTTTATTATTTTGAGTCTCTATGTGCACCATGACCTCCAGCTGGGACGGAATAAAACCAAGCACTGCTAGTGTCATCACAAACGTTATCCATTAGTCAGAGAGGCAATAATTTAGGCAAATAGGTTAGGATTCATTCTTGTCCTGACATATGTATCTTGTGCATGGTTGGATTCAAGGTACTTTTGCTTGGATTATTGGTCTTGTTGAATGAATACACGATTTTGACCGGCACAGAGGCTGCATTTTTTTTTCCGAGTTTGGCTGTGTAAAACAACATTTTGATATAGGTAGGAAATTTATATCTGCAATAAGAAAAAAAGATGGAATTATTATTAAAAAGAAATATGACATCATGAAATGGATAGAAGACTTTTATCAAGAATTATATAGTAATAAAGAACATGTACTTCCTATATTATCTATTACATCGACCGAATTGCTCAGAATTTTAAATGAAGAAGTCAGACATGCAATTAAATGTATGAAGAAAGGAAAGGCTCCAGGTAATGATGGAATTATATATAATTGATATATTAAAAGAAGCAGGTGAAGAAATAAAAATTTTTTTAGCAAAGTTATATACCAAATGTCTAAATGATAAAGATGTACCAGATGATTGGAAGAATGCAATATTAATATTATTATTTTAAAAAGGTGATAAAAAAGATATTAGAAATTACAGACCCATCAGCCTTTTATCAGATTTATACAAAATTTTTACCAAGATAATTACAACTTGTTACAGAGAACATTGGATTTCCACCAACCAAAAGAACAAACTGGATTTAAAAGTGGTTTTAGTACAGTAGATCATATCCAGGTATTGAGAAAAGTTATAGAAAGGACAAATGAATATGAGTTGTCATTACGCTTTGGATTTGTAGATTAAGAAAAGACATTTGATTCTATAAACATTTCTTCAGTGATTAAAGCATTGGATTATCAAGGTATAGATCCAGGATATTGTCATATTTTAAAGAATATTTATAAAAATGCAACAGCAACAATTAGATTACATAATGCTATTTGGAAAGTTAACATTGAGAAGGGTGTAAGACAGGGTGACTTTATATCTCCAAAACATTTTACAGCAGTGCTGCAAGAAATATTTTGTGGATTAAAATGGGGAGCTAAAGGAGTGAAAGTAAATGGAGATTATTTAAGTCATTTAGATTTTGCAGATGATGTAGTTGTTTTTGCAAATAATGCTTTAGAGCTGCAGGAAATGTAGGAGTTATCAGATGAAAGTAGGACTAAAGACAAATGTTAAAAAGACTAAATAATGTTTAATGGATTTTCTCAAAGTATGAAAATCAAGATTGATTATGATGAATTAGAAGTTAATAATTACAAATACCTTGGTCATATTATTAATATGGATGGCAACATAATGGATGAAATTAATCATAGAATTAAACTTAATTGGAGTGCTTTTGGTAGAAATAACTTGATACTAAAAGGAAATATGCCTATGTGTTTGAAAAGGAAAGTTTTTAATAAATGTGTTTTACCAGTTCTTACTTATGGATCTGAGACTTGAACACTTAATAGAAGATCAATACAGAGACTTCAGACCACTCAAAGAAGTATGGAGAGATGCATGTTAGGAGTAACAAGAAGAGATCGAAAATGCAATATGTGGGTAAGGGAACAAACAGATGTTACTGACCTTATTGAAAAAATTAAAAGACTGAAGTGGAGTTGGGCTGGACATATTGCTAGAAGAGATAATAATAGATGGACAACTGAAATCTTAAACTGGATTCCAAGAGATTGTAAAAGACCCAGAAAGAGACCACATGTGATATGGATGGATGAAATAAGAAAGTGTGCAGGGGTGATGTGGAGAAGAGAAGCTAAAGATTGGAGGAGATGGATTGAACTTGGCGAGACCTTCATCCTGCAGTGGATTGATAATGGATGATGATGATGATGATGATGACATCTATGCTCATTTCAGCATTCATTCCACAGTTTAGTAATATTTTAAAATAGTGCATTAACTTACACTTAAACATATCAAAAAATAAAATAATACCATCCTTTTATGCTCATTGACTTAATTTAATGTATACGCATTTAAATGGTTTGAGCATAATTATTGTGCAATGTAAGACGCACATACTCGTCTTACAGTTTATATACATTTTAAAACAAATGTGAATCAATGACTAACTTCGAGAATCCTGCACCTAGCGGATAAATGACTTATATACATGCACTACCGAAATAAATTAGATCTCTAACATAATTTTATTTTTAAAAATGTTATATAAGTAGTAAATAAAAGTAATATTACAAAGGTTGAAAAAAATTTAAAACACAAAAAGAAAATAATATTATTAAAAGGCTGAAACAAGTTTTAACCTCCAGTTTATCAGTCATTACTAAAACTCTAAAGTACTAATATAAAGAGTTAAGAAAAAATTATTCAATCATAACTAGTAATAATAATAATAATGTGATAGTAATGATATCCTTAATTTAAAATATATTTCTTTCTCTATATTCAAATCTTAAATAGTCAATTTATTTTATCTCTTGATAACATTAGTAATCAATTCAGTAATATTTTATTTCATTCGTGATGCTTTTTTTTTTACTTTAAACACTAAAAATTTTGATTTTTTTTATCATTATAGAGTTGTATTTATACCCTAAGTTAAACCTGAGATATTATTATAATGCATATAAGTTTGTATAAGTGATTATCTTTTGTATGTTACGAATCAGCATATTATGACTGCGGTTTTCAATAAAACATATAATTTCAATTTTGTAAGAATAGAAATAACACTGGTAATATTAATGCAAAATAACAACATACGATAATTGCCACCCTATTGATCATCCAGAAAATAAAAGATAATGGTACATATGTGTGTGCTGAGTTATATATTTTATTGATTTTTAGTTTGAATAAATAATAAAAATTAAGAGATATCCATATAAACAAAGATAATATTAGACTTTGATGTCAGGCAACTTTCAGTTACTACTAATTGACAATTCTTCTGAGACTAAACATGATACCTTTATTAACCTATAATAACTTTTTATTTGGGTAAATACTGTTCGAAATCAACTTGAAACATCCCAATACAATTAAAAAGCTATATATATATATATATATATATATATATATATATATATATATATATATATATAAAGTAATTAAATTATCCCACATGATTAACAAATCCAGTACTACCTCTGTGAACTAATATATAAATACATTAGAGTTCGTATTTCAAAATAGCCAGGTCAAAATGGTATCCTGGCTATTTTGAAATACGCACTCTAATGTATTTATATATTAGTTCACAGAGGGTAGTACTGGATTTTTTAATCATGTGGGTTGATTTAATTGCTTAATGTTTGTATATTTATTTCAGTATAGCGTTATGCATTGGGATTATATATATATATATATATATATATATATATATATATATATATATATATATATATATATATATATATATATATATATATGGTGAAACTGAACTGATATCAGACCCATATAGCTATCTGGCTTGATAAGCTGATTTTGAAGACATTTACGTGTCTAAAGAATTCATGCTTGCAAACTGATAGAAACTTGTTGCATAAGTGCTTGGAGTTAGTGTTTATGTCTAGTTTCTAACTCCTATCCTTCACTGATGATAGCAAATCAGCTTGAAATCAGCTGATCTGAGGGTGGAGACAACAAAAGAAACAGTGAATTGTGACTCTGACATTTATGTAAACAAAAATACGCTTGTTTGGAGGTCTTGGTAAAGCTCTATCTATTGATCATAAATACAAGCAATAGCAAGTTTATGTATATATAACTTGTTTTTGTTTTTCATAAATGTACCTTTGAAGTTTCTTGCAATGATATATATTGCAGAGGCTTTGACTATGTGATGAAACTGAACTGATATCAGACCCATGTAGCTATCTGGCTTGATAAGCTGAGTTTGAAAACATTTACATGTCTAAAAAATTCATGCTTGCAAACTGATAGAAACTTGTCACATAAACGCTTGGAGTTAGTGTTTAGGTCTAGTTTCTAACTCCTATCCTTCACTGATGATAGGAAATCAGCTTGAAATCAGCTGATCTGAGGGTGGAGCCAATGAAAGAGACAGTGATTTCTGACTCTGGCATTTATGTAAACAAAAATATGCTTGTTTGGAGGTCTTGATAAAGCTCCATCTATTGATCATAAATACAAGCGATAGCAAGTTTATGTATATATAACTTGTTTTTGTTTTTCATATATATATATAAGTTTATTAACAACATAAAGGACAAAATTCTAACTTTGAACTAGCACTATGTGACCTATGCTGTGAACTGTCACCAAAATCACTGTCCATAATATATATTATGGTGAGACCAGGGCAAAGTCCAAAACTGTTAATTTATAGAACTTTCATAATCATGAAAGAGAACAAGTCCATATTTGTGATCCAAATGATAAAATTATATGCAAACACAAAATAAAAGAGTTATAGTTCATGACATAAAATAAATAAGTAATGAACTGAAAACTGATTTACTATTTTCACACAGTAGCCTGATGTAAAAAAAAGAAAAAGAAAAACGGAAAAATAGTTAATTAATGAATAGGGTATAAAATAATTTATAATGTTGTTATATGTAGCAAGTTAATATAATTATATGTGCAAAGTAAGCCACATATTTGTAGTTGTATTAGCAATATGATATGGCATTTCTCTTAAAATAAATGTAAATAAATCAAATTTTAAGCGTAAACAGATAATATTGTAATAACGTGAAAGCTAAACACTTTCAAACAGATATGCTTTAAACATGCTTACATGAAAGCCAATCAGATGGAATAATTCAATCATGTGGGACTCTCAATTCTAAAACACAAGCCAGAACTTTTTTAGTTCTGGCTTGTGTTTTAGAATTGAGAGTCCCACCTGATTGAATTATTCCATCTGATTGGCTTTCATGTAAGCATGTTTAAAGTGTATCTGTTTGAAAGTGTTTAGCTTTCACGTTATTAAAATAAATGTAAGTTATTATTTAAAATAATGATTAATAATGTTATTAATTGTGCCATAAGATATCAATTGTTTTATTTTTTAGTTTATAGCATAATAACTGACCTTATAATAAATAGAGTAAGCAATGTGAAATTGATTTAAAATTAATCTTTAAAGTTTTCTTAAAACATTCCAATAATAATTAAAATTTTAGTGTAAGTTAGCCTTAAACTTTTAAAAGCTATTTTAATATAATATTCACAAATATTTTATTTGTAATCATTAAAAAAGTTCTAATTGAATATTTAAAGGTAAATTAGAAGTCATGTTAAAGGTTTAAAAGTATACACCATTTACCTGTGTGGGTTTGTATACATGGAGATATAAAACCTGTTTTCTAATCAGTTAAATAGTTTTGTTTTGGGTTATATCAACTCGTTAAAAAAAAAAAAAAAAATAAGTAGTTATAATATTATCATAAAAGCAAAGTGAATGAATAAAATAATTATTAATTTAAATTTTGGGATGTAATCATCCTAAGGTATTTCAGTTAATAAATGAGACAAGTTTTAATTTTCTATCGGTATTTTTGTTTTTTGTGTTATGTAATATTTTTATTATTACTGTTATAAAAGAAACTTTGTTAACTTTTTTAGAATTAAGGTCATTATATCATGTGGTATTTAAAATATCTACATTAATTTGACATCATTTATTAATCGATTTGTTTTATAGCATGGTTTTTAAAAATTACAGTTTAAAAAAATAGATTTTGTTTATTGTCTATTAAAAAAGAAATTGGCAACTGAAACTTGGGGGGGGGGGGGGGGTAGGAAAGAAAATTCACAATAAAAAGAGAATTTTTTTTTACTTTAGATCAGTCTTGAATTATTTTTAAAATTGCTCTGAAATCTTTTCTGACACAAGTTTGAAAAGTATTAATTATTTTTGAAATCTTTTTTTTTGTAAATGATATCTTAATATCATCCCATCTACAATGCTCTGCTG